>JAQZBX010043795.1:0-21557 GCA_029593785.1 Cabassous unicinctus | reverse complement strand
TTAGTTTAGTTTCCTTTTTTTTTCTTCTGTGTCTCCTTGTACTTATCTCTTGCATTTAAAATTATCATTATTGTTTCTTTTTCCTATTAATTGTATTTTGTTATTATATTAGCTTCATATTCAAGGAAGGTTTGGATCACAAAAAGGTTACAAGGGGGGCTGCAGAGGATCATTGGTGGGGGGTGTCTGGGATGGGGGATTCATGGGAGTAAGTCCATCTGAATATACATGAAAGATATATAAAATTGTTCAAATGATCAAGGGATGGGGCATGGTCACGGTGGGTAGACAATTACTCAATTAATGAGGGAATCTAAATTCCCAGCCTGGAGAGCTCTGCTACATTCCCCAAGGGAGCAGCAACAGTCCCCTGAGTGCGGAGGCAGTGTCTGACAAAAGAGGATGGCCCTCTGATGGATTCTTGTTATTGAGGACTAGCCTTATTAGTATTTGCTCTTCTAATTGAAACTTAGCCTACTGTTATGGGGTGCCTAAGGGTTACCACCTGAGAGCATCCTTGTTGCTCAAATGTGGCCTCTCTCTAAGCCAAACTCAGCATTTGAATGCATTACCTTCCCCCCAATGTGGGACATCACTCCTGGGGATGAGCCTCCCTAGCAAAGAGGGATTAATACCAAGTGCCAACTGGCAACACGATCAGAAAAAGACCTTGAATAAAAGGGGGAAAAGGTAAAGTGAAATGAGTTCACATGGCTAAGAGATTTCAAAGAGAGTCAGAGGTCATCCCAGAGGTAATGCTTATGCACACCTCAGTAATATCTCATAGAACAACAAAGTGGATATCACCGCACACTGAGGGACCCCTGAGGGCTCTGGTGACACCCAGGTCCTATACAAGTGGGGAGAGCCCCAGAGATTGATGCCTAATTAGTGGGTTCTTCATTGGCATCTGTGTTCCTGGGAGTGACAGAGTTGGACTCAAATAAGTCATCCCTGCACATGGTCCATCAGTCCCTTCTACTCAAACCTATATGTGATGCAGGAGTTTTCAGTTGTACTTCCGGAGACTGTATCCTCTGGCCCACCTAGGTGCCAGCTGTACCTGGAATCTTGGTGGAGCTGCAACTCCTACCCTACAGCTCAATGGACTCATCCAAGTAACCTGGCGAGGAGACGAGGATGGGCAACAGCCATGCCAGGGAGTGGAGAGGGCCTGCAGCTGCAGGCAAGATATTCCCATCCTCTTTATCCATGGGATATAAGCCCTCTCTCACTTGGAGCTGGAGTGGACATCACCATCCAAATCCCCTCAGGATTGGGGGAGGAGCTGTGGACTAGAATGGACTTGGTGGTGTTCTGTTGTAGACATATTGTGATTCAAGCAATGGAAGAAATTTTAACAATGAGGTGGAGCCGGTGGCCACTGGACATTTTTGGGTCAGGGAGAGGAGGGGCAGTTGAAATACAGGGTCTTTTTTGGGACTTTGGGGGTTGTCCTGAGTGGCATAGTGGCGACGGATGTAGGCCATTTTCCATCAGAATATACCATGCAGAACTGGGTGGGAGAGAGTGTGGTTTGTGATGTGAACTGTGGTATATGCTCGGTGGCAAGGCCCCAGAATGTGTATATCCTTTGCGGGTATTGTATCACATGGATGAGGAATAGTGGTGTGGGATGTTATTGGAGGTGTGGGTGGTGGGGAACATGGGAATCTCTGTAATTTCTGAGTAATATTTAGGTAATCTAAGCACCTTCACACACACAAATATATATATATATAACAAATAACATTTATGTAAGCAAATGAACATATATGCATATGTATTTATATATCATTTTACAAATATTGGTATGTATTGTGAAAATTTTGATTTTTACCCAGAATAAAAATAAATAAATAAATATATTAAAAACAAGAGCAAATCCAAAGCCCTCGGCATGCATTCCATCATCACATCCATCAGAGGCGCACTGAGCAGAGGGTCTCGAGATGTGAAGCTGAAAAAGCTGAGCTGAGGTGTAGTGACTAATGTCGGGCTGCGAGCCAAGCTGAGATGCTGAGCCATGCATTTCCGCAGGTGCCTCAGCCAGGCTTGTGCCCTGGCTAGGCTTTAGCTGCAGCACCAGGGGTCATCTCCATCATCACAGTGACCAGGTTCAAGCTGTAACATTGGGGAGATTAAATGAAATTTGATTGTACTGAGGTGGTGTTTTCTTCATTCTGAAGACCATGTGTACCAGAGAATCAAAGTGGTAACAACATCTTGTAAAATACATAAAATATAGTACTAAGAGAGAAAAAGTGTTGAGAAGAAATGAATAGATAAGAGGACAAAATCTCTATGCAATATAATATCAATTGTATAAAAATATTTGTTTTACATTTACAAGAAATATGTTGCTTCTTAAACATTTTTGATTG
Source organism: Cabassous unicinctus (assembly GCA_029593785.1). Taxonomy (NCBI): domain Eukaryota; kingdom Metazoa; phylum Chordata; class Mammalia; order Cingulata; family Chlamyphoridae; genus Cabassous; species Cabassous unicinctus. The sequence goes on along the minus strand of JAQZBX010043795.1, from coordinate 19,173 downwards.
CCATTTCTGGGAGGGGAGATCATATTTAATGTAAATATACTATACTTTTGTACATTGTGTATAATATAATTTTGTTGTAAAATCAGATAATGTTCGTTTAACAGAAAGCTGTCATGTAATATAAATATAAATTTAGAAGACGTGTATCTTCATGAAAGTGGAAAAAAAACATCAGTATAGTTTATGGCAAAGAAAAGACAGAAAATTATCTTTGAAGAGTGGTCTGGGTGTCACAGATTTCCTGCTTTGCTGATCTGAGCATAGGTTCTTTCAGAAAATGTCACCAAAGGAATGCACCATGTGATATGGAACTTGTTCCAGGTGGGTCTTTCCATGTCCCTGCTTCAAGGAGCAATGAGTCCCTTTATCAAACCTTTCATAAGGGATCAGTGTGAAGAGCAAGGCATGCAAGAGCTTTCTCGGTCTTTAGCTCATCATAGGAAGAACAAAATATTATTTGTTTCTCAGGAAAGTTTGATTTCTGAAAGGCTGTTGCCCTGGCCCTGGCATAAGGTAGTGCTATTTGGATTTTTTTAACCTACTATATCAATAGAAAGAAATATTTAAAAGTAACTTATTTGATAAATGATTAAAGGAAAATTTGTTCATTTGTGGACAGTTTGTTTTTCTTCATTTTTTAATAATTAAGAGGAAAATAGAGTAGACCAGTTGTAGAACTGAGAATTCTTTATGACTCACAAGTTTAATCATATGATGAAGTTGAAATTGGAGGAAAATTGTCCTATTTAGTCTCCCTAATTCATAAAACCTTCTCTTATGATGATAAATAAATTATAAAAAGAGAATATTAAATAAAAGAAAAAAATACAAGGAAAAAAAGAGAATATTTACCAAAGTGGAAAATATATATAGTTTTGACTTTCTTGATTTTCAGCTTATTTGAAATCCTATGAATGAAGAAAATTTATTTTATTCTTATAGGAGTATACAAAGGAAAGAAATAAAAGAAACAACCCCAGCAGTGACCCAGAGTATCTGCAGCTCCACGCCTGAAGGTGCTAAAATGTCCAGGTACAGAGACAAAGATGAAAACCCCCTGCATGCATGTTCCCTCATCAGCATTGCATTTTGGATAACAACAAAAGAACGCTAAATGCCACTTCCAAGGTAGATCTAGGTCTTCTATATGCTGAAAGTGTAAGGATTTTTCTCTAATAACTGATATGTTTAGACAGTTTTTGGGAAGTTACTATGTGCCAGATACTACACTATTGCATGTTTTACATAAAACATCTCATTTAATTTTCTGTTATTAATGCTTCTATGATCATTCCCATTTTCCAGAAGAGGAAAGCGAGGCCTTATACATTGCCAAAAAAATGCACAGCCTACATGTTACAGGGAGAGGAATCAAACCTAGTTTTATGGGACTCAAAGCCCAGTTCTTAATAAATCGTTTATGTATTTCATCAATAAGACCAGAGGGTTAACTGTTATGAACAGGTGGTCATTGTTAAGAGGAGTGGTGTTTAAAATTCATTTCTTGGAATCACTGGATTATTATTTATTTAAAATTACTTACATTTAGTTCATACATGCTCTGTTAATAAGGATTATAAGAAAAAGCTCAAGGGAAGACATAAAAAAGTTCTTCGATATTCAGAGATTATTGGTTTAGTTAAATGTCTCCTTAAAATGGCACTAATATTTCATTGTAAATAATAAGATATTGTTGAACGAGATTTAGTATTGAAAATCATTCCAAAGATTATGAAAGTAAATTTATCTAACTTCCAATATTTATCCACGTTTTGCTATAAATTAAGACCTAATTCTTAAAACAAACAGAATATTTGAGCACTTTCTGTAATATCCTCCTTTTGACACTGCTTTTGATAAATATTGTGCAATAGAGTAAGATGACAGATCTACAAAGTTAAAGAGGGTAATTTTTAGAAAAGACTTGTTCATATGCTTGGTTTTTGCATAGCCTTGTCAAATTTCCTAAGGACTTCTCTTAGTCCCTTTGTTTCACTACACAATTTTGTATTTGCATGCGGCTCCAATAACTGTAATCATATGTATATAGGCAGGATTTAATGTACTTGAAGTGTGATTCTACTTGAAGCATGCTCAGTACTGAGTGAACGTGTTCTCACTGGTTCTTACTGCTGGAACTGATGGATGGTGCACCTCTCCCAAGGCCACATGCTATTCTCTGTAAGGTTATCATTGTGGTGAACTAGATATGAACTATTATGAATGTCTAATATAGGCAATGTCTGTCATTTTGTGGAAAGAGGACATTTACTGCCCAAGAATGTCTTTTCTTGAATTTGACTGTAGTTTCTGAGATGAACCACAGGGACCCCTTCTCAGAGGTTAGGCCCTGATCTGATCATTCCATGTCCAACAGTCCCAGCTGACCATGCTACAGCTCTTGATTAACACAGTTCTATGAGTGTGATCAAACACTCCGTGAACACCTAGAGTGCTAGAATGGCCAAGTCAGAGAATACTTACTTATAAATACATGCTTTGAAAAGAAACCACCTATTAACTCATTCTTTCCTTCATGACCCTTGAAAACAGATGGAATGTTTTCCTCTTCCTTTTCTCTGACTTTGCCTATTACTTGGCTTAGGATGAGCATTTGTTATTTTAGAAGAAAACATAATTCTATTTTTTGTTTTCCCCTATCTTCCTCACACTATGTACCATGCCAAATTGACTGTGCACCTTACCTTTAGATTCAGAATTTTTAAAATCATCTTTCAACCCAATTCCTTGTCCTCAATAGGCATTTGATAAATGTTTGATGAAAGAATGTGTTTATTCTAAACAAAAAATAAATGAAAGAAAATAACTAAAATTATCTAACATGTCTTATTTGTTATTCTTATCAATTTTATTAATGTGACAGTTTTTGACAATTATTCCTAGTTATTTGGGAATTTTATCATTGAATATTTATTTTAAAATTTTGTTCTAGTATTGTTAAATCTTTTTTTATTAGTAAACAAATGGCACAAACTTTCTTATTCTTCAGCTACAGGTATGTCTGCTCCCTAGATGATAAATCACAATCATAATATTAATTCTCATAAAAGCAACTTATCACGACTGGTGGGAAACCTGAATTTGTCCACATGGTTTTCCTTAAACTTGGGAAGTGTAGTTTTCCATAATTAAGAATTATTTTTTATAAGCATTACAGAAATTTTAGGCAATTTGGAAATTAGAAAGCAGACTCAATTTTCCTAGTAACTGATATCTTGATAGGATATTCAGAAGATTAGCATCTCCCCCATAGATTGTACACTAGGTCAAAGGTACATAAATGTTATCACAGTATTACTGCAATAGAATGCTAAATGAAGATCTTTGCAGTTGAAAATAACTGGTGTAAACCAGCCCCTCCCCATGCATTTTAAATTAAGGTGCTTCCATTGTAAAGGAAGTGGTTTAAAATTCATCAGGTTATCTTTTGCCTATTACCCACATCAAAATTAGATATTTTAATCAGGCTCAGAAATTAAAAAAGAAATTGGTAAAATAATTTTTCCAGGGTTATGCATTCCCTACCCTCACTCCAGTGGTGAGATAACAGAGTTTCTCCCAAATGTGATAAGATAAGAACTAATCTCTAGAAAACATTCTCCTGGACTCTAGAGTATATAGTAGCCAATCTTTGATTCTCTATCATGATATTCACAGTAGCTGAAAGGTGGAGGCAACCACCAAAGTGTCCATCAACAGGTGAATGGATAAAATATTGTGGTATAGACACGCAATGGAATATTATTCAGTTGTAAAAAGAAATTCATTTCTGATACATACTACAACATGGATGAACCTTGAAGGCATCAAGTTGAGTGAAATAAACCAGACACTGCTTATGGGAAATACCTAGAATAAGTAAATTTCATAGAGACAGATAGTATGTTACATGTTACAAGGGGCTGACAGAGGGGAGGGAAAGAGGCAGTTATTGCTTATTGGGTACAGAGTTACTTTTTGAAGTGATGAAAAAGTTGGGGAAATGGGTATTAGTGAGGGTGCCACAATATTGTGAATGGAATTAATATCACTGGATTATACACTTGAACGTGTTAAAATGGGAAATTTTGAGTTGTTTATATGTGTTGCAGTTGAGCAGTTTGATGTAATTATGAATTCCAAAAATATAACTGGATCATGCTTGTAAACTGGTATGCTAATCTGGGCATGATTAAGTTATGATTAGGGCATTAACTGGGCCACGTCAGTAAGGCATTGAGCCCCACACCTTGGTGGGTGGGAGAATCAAATATAAAAGGCAAGGCAAAGGACAGAGGGAGTAGTTTTGATGTTGGAGTTTTGATGTTGGAGAGAAGGCCCTGGGATAGAGATGAACCCTTCACTTGAGAGTTCACAGCTGGCCTTGTGGAGAGAAGCAAAGTTCAGAAAGCCTCATAGTCTACAGCTGACCTTGTGGAGGAAACAGAGGAGCTAAGCCAGGAGAGAAACACAGCCCCGGGAAGAGAGGAACTCAAGAAGCCTGAACACTGGCAAACATCGTCAGCTGTCTTGCTCCAAAACGTGGCAATGGACTTTGGTGAGGGAAGAAATTCATGCTTTATGGCCTGGTAACTGTGTACTTCTACTTCAAATAAATACCCTTTATAAAGACCAGCCAATCTCTGGTATTTCGCATTAGTACCCGTTTGGCTGACTATAATATGTTAATTAAATTAAAATTGAAAAAATATATATGGAGAGAAAGGAGTTGGGACATGGGAAAGAGACCTGAAAGATCGTATTAAAATGAGGATATGAGTGTAATAAAACTTTAACATTATATCATCCCACTGAACTTGTTATATAATGAAATTTTTACATTGGGCTCTTTAGGCCTTACTCCACACCCAGTTTCAGGCTTCTTGCCATTTTAGGTAGAAAAATCTATTTTCTCATCTCCAAAATATAGATTAAAAACAATGCAGGGGAGCAGATGTAGCTTAAGGGTTAAGTGCCTGCTTCCCATGTATGAGGTCCTGTGGTCAATCCCATGTACCTCCTAAAAACAAAACAAAACAAAAACAATGCAATATCTTCCAAACCTGCAAAATGAACAAACTACATGTGTGTCCAATCTCATTTTTCTTAAGACAATCTTCTCAAAAAAAGATGACTTAGTCATATTTCCCATGAATTCTTACTAAACACAAGTCTGACATGAATGTTTTATTTCCAGTGTGTCTGTAATTAGATTGATAGCCATATAATTTTTAAAAATATTTAAAAATTAATACCCCTCAAAATATTTTTTGGGATACAAATTAAAATTAAATTTACCAATAATTAGGATTATTTGCAAAGTATATTTTTGCAGATGATGATATTAGTGAACAATCATAAGTACTGTTTTGAAATTGTTCAATTTGTAATACTGAAATTTATTTATACAAGGGTGATTGTATAACTAAGGATGTTATAACTGAATTATTGTTGCTGAAAGTCAAAATAATCTAATAACAATATTCTGAAAAAGTTAGAAATGGGTTAAGTGATGGTTATCCCCCCACCTTTTTTTTAGGAGAAACCAGGGACTGAACCAAGGACCTTGTACATGGGAAGCAGGCGCTCAACCACTGAGCTACATCTGCTCCCCAATGTCCCTTTCTACTAGAATATAAATTTGACTTAAAATATTTCTGTTTACTTATGTATTCCCTATTTTTGGTTAGATAATTAAAATTCCCCAACAAAACCTAAGGGCAAAATTATGCTAAATAAATAAAAAAAGTTTTTTGAGGATTGTATTATTAATGGTAATGAAAGATATCTTCTCTGTAGGTAATTATTATTTAGTAGATGGACTGAAACAAATGCTACTTAACCTTCAAATCATACAAGAAAAATTTAGTCATATTTCAGATGACCTTTCCAAATTATTATTTAATTCAAGAATGGAATTTTCCACTCTGAAGTAACCTCAGAAGGCTTGGAAACATGTATTTTGTCTGGGAGATATTATTGAAAATACACAAACAATCAATTCAAGGTATTAGAAAGATTAAAGTTCAAAATTAGTTAAATAATATAAATATGAAGAAATTTAAATATTCAGAATTGTCATTAACTACTTATGCTTTTCAAGTTATTACCCATTACCTAATAAAGAATAGGAACCTATAACATTTCATATCTCAAAAAAAATCTTCTTATACCTCATGCCTTAGCTTCATTCCCCTCCCTCCCAAATTATTATTGTCTGATTGGAAAGAAATGGTCTAGTGAATTGTTCAGTTAGAATTCTTTATATAATAAAATATTGGCTAAAATTGAAGGTTCTTAAGTGAGAATTAATGAATTCAAATTCAAATACTTAATAACCAAGTGAGCCTGACTGTACTTAACCTCTCTATATCTCACTTGTCTCATGAACAGAATTGAGATAATATTAAAACTGACCTCATAGATGTTGTCATTAATATAATGTCCTTAACATAATGATTCACACATATTAAGCTTCTAATTAATTTTAATTCCTTCTTTGATTTCATCTTTTTCCCACCCCCTTCCCTTCTTTCTCCTTCTTGATTGTCTAGGAACACACTCCCTTGCTAATGTAGTGTATTAATTTATTACCTGGACAATCAATTTACTCTTCATGCCCAAGTAAAACACTCCTAAATGAAATAGTCTCTATGACAGAGGTAGAATCAATTTCAATGAGTATGAGGTACATCAATAGTACCATTGTGTCTCATATTCAAATTAATAAATATTAAAGTAACTTGCTAATCATTTACATTTTTGTAAATAGAATATTTATGATATGTCACATTTATGTCAAGGATGTCATCTGGTTGGTCAAAGGAAATGTGTTTCATCTGATCAAAATGCTAAATAAATTATTTTATTTCTAATTCTAAGATTATAGACTGTGACCATTTTTTTTCTATTTATTTATTTATTTTTTATTGTGAGTAAAAATCAAAATTTTCACAATACATACTGGACTTGGTGGTGTTCTGTTGTTGACATATTATGATTCAAGCAATGGAAGAAATTGTAACAGTGAGGTGGACCCAGTGGCCATTGGATGTTTTTGGGTCAGGGAGAGGAGGGACAGTTGAAATACAGGGGCTTTTTTGGGCCTTGGGGGTTTTCCTGAGTGGCATTGCAGTGATGGATAAAAGCCATTTTCCAACAGCATATACCATGCAGAACTGTGTGGGAGAGAGTGTGGTCTATGATGTGAACTGTGGTCCATGCTCGGTGGCAAGGCCACAGGATGTGTATATCCATTACGGGTGTTGTGTCAGACTGTGATAATTTAACACTTGATTGTCACAGTCTCTTGTCTTTGAAACTTACAGAGAATGAAAAAGAGAATAATGTAACAAGCTCTTCCACTCTTCCATAGACTCCACCTTACCCAGTGAGTGGATGACAAACAGGGAGTTTAGAAACGATGTTGGAGAAAATATAATCCAAGAAAAACTCGTTATCAGGCAGAACAGATCCTTCCAGAGTCCAATGTTTCTCCTAGTACCAATTTGAGCTTTCAACACTGTGGAAGCATTGCAACATTCCAAGCCTTTCATAGGAAAGTTTTGTTGAAAACTCCATTTTCAACAAAATGGAGTTTTAAGATAAAAGATTAAACCCTTTGATATCTTTGTCAATTGGAATAAAAGTCAAGTTGTGTAATAGTCAAATAAAATGATACAACTTTAGTCTTCTGGATGTTTGCCAATGCAACCTAACATTCTCTAATGGAGAATGTCATGAAGGACACATGATAATCATGCAGTAATGGATGATGTTTCTATATAGAAAGTCTATTTTACTTATCTTCTGCAATTATTTTCAGTATAAACAATGCTTTAAAATAGAAAACACATTTTCTGATTTCTAAACAATCATGCCTGAAATACGTTGTGGAATTGAAACTTTAAATGGACAGATAAAGTGGATTCTGGTTATTACTACATGATAAACAAGATACTGAGATGTTCCACAGTCTTCTATTAAGACACTGTTTTTCTATATGGAAGAAATCTCACAGGTGCAAAGTATTTCAGCACCCACAGTCCAGTTGCAAAAGATGAATTAAAGTGAATAAGACAAATTTAAAAAGTAACCCTATTGAGATGAAATACATAAACTATTAAATGCACACATTTACATGTACAGTTCAATGAGTATTGATACATATGTGATTTATGTCACATATATGTACATGTATGCATTTATATTATATATAATTAATATAACCACCATCCCAATTAAAATATATCACTCCAGAAACACCCTTCATACCCCTTTGCAATCAATCCACATTCCATGGCTCTGAGCAAGCAAAGACCTGATATCTATCATACAGTTTAATTTAGTCTGATCTAAAATATTATGTATACAATACATACTATTTTGTGTTTGTCATTTTCATTCATATTGTTTTTGAAATGCATCCATGTTTCATGTAAGTAATTCATTCATTTGCATTACTTAGGACTATTCCAGCATGTGAAAATATGTATTTGTGTATTCATTAACTTAATATGGACATTTGGATTGTTCCAGAATGTAAGAATTATGATGTTAAGATGCACAAGGATACATCATGTTTTATCATTTCTCTTGGGAAAAATACCTAAGAGTGGAATTGCTGGGTCATTTGCTAAGTATATGTTTATATTTAAACTGCAAAACTGTTTTCCAAAATGGTTTTTATCAGGTTGCATTTCCATTAGCAGTATAGAAATTCCAATTCTTGGCATAACATCACCTCAAATTTTCAGTTTTGTTTATGTTATTTTCCATCTTAGCCATTTTGGTGAGTGTAAAAACTAACTCATAATTTTAATTTGCATTTCTCTGGCAACTTACTGATGTTAAGCACCTTTTAATATTCTTATTAGCCATTTTTGTATTTTGTCATGTGACAGATCCATTGAATTCTTTCTCTCTTTTTAATGCATTGTATTATTTTTCATTGAATTGTCAAAGTTCTTTGTGGATTCTGGATATGTGTCCTTTTTCAGTTTTATGGATGACAAATATGTTCTAGTCTGTGTATCATCTTTTTATATTATGACACTTTTGCCATGCAGGCATTTTACTTTTGAAGAAATATAATTAATTTTTTCTTTTAGAGTTATTAAATTTTGACTTTTTTAAATATAAGTTCACTGTTCCAAGGTCACGTCTAAAGTTTTGTTGTTTTAGCTCCTGTGTTTAGATCTTTAGAGCTATACTTCATGTGGATGGTGAGAGATAAAAAAGAAGTTATATATATTCAATTGTTCCATAACTGTTTGTTGAAAAGTTGATCCCTTTCTTCATAAAACATTTATTAAAATGAATTTATTACATATGTTTGCACTTATTTCTAGACTATATTCCATTCCATTGATTTTAATGGCTAAACTTAAGTTATGGCAATAAGCTGATCATGAAAACTAAGTGTGGAAAAGAGATTGTGTTAAGTCTTCAACTTATTCATTTTTAAAAGATTGTGTAGAGCATATTAGGTCATTTTAATTTTTATATGCATTTTGAAAACATCTTGTCAATTTTGACAAAAATGCCTCCTGGGATTTTAATTGAGATTGTGTTTAAGTATATAAATCCTTTTGAGGTGAATGAGCTGTTTGAAAACATTAATTTGATTCATGAATACATTATGTCTTCATTTCTTTTGATCTTTAATTTAATCAACAATGTTTTATCATTTTAATTGTACAGGTATTAAATGTTTGTTGTTAAATTTGTTTCTAGTATTTTACATTTATGTAAATTATAAACGTATTTTTAAAATTTCAACTTTCAAAGGCTTGTTGCTAATATATCGGAATTATTGTTTTCTGTGTATTAACCTTTTATTCTGCAACCGAATTAAATGTACATATTGCCCCACTGGTTTTATGTTAGACTCCTAATGATTTTATATAGAAACCAGTGGTTCTAAACTGGGGGTCATTTTGCCCCCAGGAGATATTTGGCAATGTTTGAAGACATTTTTCATTCTTACCACTAGGAGAACGCTCCTGGTATTTAATGTCCAGGGAGTAAAGATACTACAAAACATTTTACCATGCACAGGGCAGCTCCTCAGAGGAAAATTTTTCTGAACTGAATATAGTGTGGAGGTCGAGAAACCCTGATGTAAATAATCATGCTGGCAGCAAATAGATAAATGCCACCTCTTTCTTTCCCGTCTCTGTCTCTTTTATTTGTTTTTGTTTGTTTGCTTGTTTGTTTGTTTTGATTACCTTAGTGTTCTGTTTAGGGCTTCCAGCACAATACTGAATAGAAAGGAGTTCTCTAGCTTTATGTCCTTAGCATCTTTCCAGAGTTTGAAACATTATTGAGGACATCAAATAGCTTTTCTTTATGTTGCCTTTATCGATTTGTGATTACTGTAATATAAAATAAAACTTACAAATATGTGTTTATTAATGCACTAAAAGAACATTCCCCATTACATGGGAACATAAATATTGTATTTTGTAATTTAAAAAACTATATTTTATTTGACAAAAATAGTGAGATTTTGCAATTTATTAAACATCTGGTTTAATAAGATACAGAGAACTTGTCTGTTGCTACATTCAATCTGTTGAAATATTTTGTTTTTTGTTGATGTATATGAAGAAAATTCAGACTCTGACAGGTATATGTTGGGGAAAGGGGAAGTAATGTAATATAATTTGTAGATATTGTGCTTATTAACTTTTGATAATTTACCAAAATTTGCCAAGAGGTTCTTTCTTAAAGCTCAGTTGCAATGTGGAATCTGAAACCACATATCTTAAGGTGTTTTGCTTCTTATGTTAAAATTCATTGAGCTAATATGGAATTTTAATGGATCCTTTACCCATGCATAAATTTGTAACAGCATGCATTGCTCATTTGGAGAAATACTGATTTATTGAGTGTATTGGTTTCACATGGCTGCTCCAGCAAATTACAATACACTGGGTGGCTTAAAGCAACAGAATTTTATTCTCTCCCAGTCCTGGAGGCTCTAAGTCTGGAATCAAAATGCTGGCAGGGCCATGCACACTTTGAAGGCTCTAAGAGATGCTCTTTCCTCATCTCTGCCTAGCTGCTGGGTGGTTGTGGCAGCATAACTCCTGATCTGGAGTTTGGCACACTAACTGGTACTGTTTCTTCTTGAGTCATGTTTATCCCATTGTATTATAACTAATGTGTGAATTTTGTCTATGTTGTCTAATGGCATAAAAGTATTCATAACATTCACTTGCAATTTTAATGTTTGTAGGAACTATTGTGGTAACCTCTCATTCATTCCAGTTATTGCTAATTTTTTTTTCTCTTTCCTCTTTTTTCTTCATTATTCTTCTTGGGGACTTTTCAAGTTTAATAATCTTTTAAAATACAAAGTCTGGTAAAAAGTTTGGTTGTCTTTTCATCTTTCACTACTTTATCTTTTTATATTTAGTCTTTCATTTTTCTACTTCATATAATTTGTTCATTTTATTTGAACTTCTTAAACTGGAAACATAAATAACTGTTATAAAAATTATTTTGTAATATAACCTCATAAAACTGAGGTTTTCCCTGCTAGCACTGCTTTAGCTACATCCCACCAATTTTTAAATGTGGATTTGAATTAAAATAACTTAATTCAAAATATTTTCCAATTTCTCTTTTCATTTCTTTTTGTCATTTGTGTGTATCTTATAACTATCATTCAGGTGAAGGTCATTATCTTCTATATCATGGTTGATTTCTTTTTATATTTGTATAAATTCCTCTGGAAGTCATGTTAAAATATTCTAGTATGATTGTGGGTTTGTCTACTTCTTCTTTATATTGCTCCATTTTAACTTAATGCATCTCTAATTGAGTGCATACACACATTTTTGATAGCTCTGTTCCTGGATGAATTTGACTTTTATTATTATGAAATGTCCCACTTTATAGCTGATGAATCATTTTCTTTCCTTAAAGTTTATTTTCTGTGTTTAATGCATCCATTCTTACTTTCTTATGCTTATGATTTCCTTGAAACATTTTCTATCCATTTAATTTCATATCATGTGTTGCTTTATGAATCCCTCACCTCAGAACCTCCAGTGGCCACTGACTCCACATCCATGATAAAAGTTCTTCCATTGCTAGAATCACAAGTCTACAGTAGAACAACTGTAAGTCTACTTTAGCTCATCATCCATTCCCCAAACATGAGGATTCTTTGATGGTGATGCCTACTCTATCTCTAATTGAAAAGGGGCTTAGGTCCCATGGGGCAGATGGATGGGACTTCCTTGCTTGCATTTGCAGGCTCTCTCTGTTCCTTGAGATGGTCATTGTCAGTCATCTTCTCCTTGTTAGTTGTCCTGGGTGAGTCCAATGAACTGGAGAGTAGGTGTTGCAAGTCTGTTGATATTCAGGGCCCAACTGACACATGGATAGCCCAAAGATTAAAGTCTCTTCTATATACAACTACCAACTCTACTACTAACTATAGGTTCAAATAGAGTGGCAACAGAGCCATGTGTAGGGAAAAAACAACTGAGTCCAAGTCTATCACACTGAATGTAAATTCCAAAGTAGGGTACCCTGGCAGTGTGCCAAACTCCTGTGCTGTCTGCCCTGCCTATTATGTCTGGATGTCTCCAGGGACCTCAGGAGCCCAGCTATTTGAGTTATTTTCTATAACTGCCTATGAGTTCCTGCTGAGACAACATAAGTCTAACATTTCAAATGACATCCCGACTCACTTTGAAGTCTCTTAGCCATATATATTCATTTGTCTTTACCCTTTCCCTCTTTTGGTCAAGGTCTTTTTCCAGTTGCATTGCTAGTTGGTCCTTGGTAGTGATCCCTTGGTGCCAGGGAGGTTCATCCCTGGAAGTCATGTCCCACATTGGGGGGAATGTAATGCATTTATACAATGAGTTTTAGCTTAGAGAGAGGCCACAGTTGAGCAACATTGAGGCTTATAGGAAGTAATGCTTAGGCACAATATAATACTATGCTAAGATTCGATGTCAAAAGTAGGTTCATAACTAAAGTCATCACAATCAAGGGCCTATCTTTCACTAGTCTCTGTCTCTGTATTCAGGGGATTCTTGCTGTCCCATTAGAGATAGTTGCACACTCCACAGGATGGGAATTCAATATTTGTTTCATTATTGTGTGGATCTCCACCCTTGTGACAATGATCCATGAACACTTTAACACAGTTATATGCCTTATACATATGCTCCAGGTGAGCCTCCTCCCATGAATCTCCCCTCCCTGACACCCTGTACTAATGATTCTCCCCTGTTACAGTTGTAACTCTCTGTGATCCAAAACTTATTCAAAATTGAAACCAACAATATAACCAAAAACAATTAATAGAAAAATGTTAAAATAATGATGACTTTTAAAATATGAATAAAATATGTTTTTAAAAGTTTTAAATGATGAAAAAATAAAATAGATAAAATTTTTAAAAATTTAACATTATATCTATCATCACTGTAAGATCTGTTGTGTAGAATGTACAGTGACACTTGTTTGCATTTATTTGCCCAAAATCTAATTTTTTTCATTTTGTTCACAGAAGCTTTAGGTTACAGAAATGTCACATATAAAAAATAGGTGATTCCCATATACCCAACATCCTCTATCTTGTTTCCTTTCCCCTATTAATAACATTTAATATGTGGATGCTACATTTGTTACAATTGATGTACAAATATTGAACATTGCTACTAACCATGGTCAGTGATTTACATTTTGGTTACATTTTGGACAGCACACTTGTACAGTTTGATGAAGTTTCATGTGGTCTGTATTCATCCTTGCAAGATAATGTAGAACAATCCCATCGCCCCTTTACAGAAAGTCACATGATGACATGGTAGACTCAAAGGCCTATGCTTGATATAATAAAGTAAAAGTGAAACCTCTGAATTTAATAAAATAAAAAAAGGTATATCATGCCCAGCAAACATAGGAGTTTACAAACACAATATCTTTTTGGAATTCATAAATAATATCAAATTGCCACACCTATATATTTAAGAAGATTTGTGTTCCTAAATGTTCCCCAATGTTAAATTTATTCATCAAAGCTTGAATCTCTCAATTCAAGAATTTGTTCAGTAGACATGTAAAACATTGAAAGAATAAACTAATGTTAATTCTTAAGTACTATCAAAATCAGGACATAAATGCTATTCTCAAGCAGTTAACAACTGATTTTATACTCACTGACACTATATACAATGACATACATATAAAATATTGTTTCTTTACTTTGTTTCCGTGCACATTCAGGACTTGGTCAAAATAATTCTTTTTAAATTAGCCAAATACTTTGCTCATATGTTCCAAAGACAGATGTAATCAATGTGCTTGTAGGTATATGTAGCTCTATACAGCATGATTTTTAGAATGCTGAAATAATACGTGAAGGAGGAAATTTCTGAAATAGCAACTGCCAAATAAAAGTTTCAACAGTTATTGAGTATTTCTGATGTACCCCTTAGAATTCATTTAGTAAACAATAGAAATTAAGGACTAAAATTAGTGAGGCCACTTAAATATTGCATTACATTTGTGCTATCACGTCAAGATTATAATGAGAGTGGGTGTAGCTCAGTGGTTTAAGCTCCAGCTTCCCATGTACAAAGTCCTGGGATCAATCCCCAGCACTTCATTTTTAAAAATTATGTTGACACTTCCTTTCACATGTGTGGTAGATTTAGAACGTGGAAATGATGATTTAACTTACGTTATTCCAGCCCTTAGCCATTTGAGATATACCATACATTGCAGAGATGAAAAAGCCATCCCAACTATGTCTTTTATGAGTTTTTGATCCATGGTATATTTCAGCAAGATAAAATAGTTCTGTTTTATAATACTGAATTTCCGTATTCTTTCATATTGGGCCGTTGTTAGCAGAAACTGCACATCTCTTCATTCTGCCACTCTTCTTTATTCTATTCCTAGTGATTTCTGTCTAAACTCACATTTGATGCAGTCGTCTACTCCTACTGCAGCCTAGAAGGATCCATGCCTTCAGCTTCTGGCTTCAGGCATATGGCACCCACAATGCTGTATAGAGTGAATTTTATGAAACTCCAGTTTCATCAAGTCAAGTGCCTTCTTAAATTCCTTCAGTGAGTCTTCATTGCCCTCAAAATAAAATTCAAACCTTCACTGTAATATAAGCATTTTGTAATGTGTTTGGATCCGTATTTCCAACCTCCCACCCCCCAACCCCCGTCAACAACCTGGTTCCTAGTTGAGAAAAAAAGGGGATTCAAACACTATGATTTGGAAATCACAAACTATGGCAATCCTACTATTTTGCCTACAAAAGGTATATGCCAATATTTCTAGCATTTTAGAACTATATTACCGCTTTGATTTTACACATGATATTATTGCAATGTGTCGTCTTCTGATTTTCACCCAGATGCTAATAACAGGTTTTCCTTAAGATTTGAACCCAGTGCCACACTCTCTTGAATGTTTCCTACACTCAACTCTTCTCACTCTCCTCAAACCCACTACTGATCCACCTCCCTCGTTCTTCTCAGAAAACCCAGCTTATTACTAAAAAATTCATTTCATCCATCATGAGAGATCAGCCACAACTATGAGAATACCTGCTATAAACTTGTCATCACCTCCGTTATCCATGTTTGAGTGCCTGGTGTGCTTCATAATATTTGAGGGTGTTATACATCACAGAGCTTTTGTTCAAGTTTGTCCTACCTTATTCAGAGTACAGCTCCTTCTCTTAGTACCCCACCATTCCTCAGAGTGAATGGTTCCCACTCTACTTCATCATGCATAACTTTATGCATGCTCAAATCACTCCCTTCAAAAAAAATCCTCTCCCTAACCTACATCTCTAGAGCACCATTGTAATACTCCTCCATATCTCATCTAATTATCTCACAAAATATTTTTCAGAACATTTAATCACTTTCTCATATCCTTTTAACTATTCAACCACATCTACCTGCTTTCAAAATCATCACTCAAAACGACTCTGCAGAAAAAAGAAATCCATTTACCAGACTAATTTTCTAACCTGTAAACCAGGCCATGTTATTTGAGCAATTCATATCTTATGGTAAAAATAGATGAAATTCAAGCCCACTCAAGGATGTAAAGAACTTTTCAGGATATGGCTTCTCAAATTTATCATCACATTCCTGCCATACTTTTTGCCCTGTCCTTTTTGGTTGTTGTTTGGAAAACTTCATAATTCTGATAGAATTCCTCCTTGTTCCATAATATTCCCTGCCTCCTCAATTTGTTCGAATTGAAATATCTGCCACAAAATTAGTTTCCATGGTGAATTTTCTTCTCACTATTTAGGAAGTGTCTTCTTTAGGGGAATACTCCCTCTTCATTTGATGTGGTCTAGGTAGTCCCCATTCATAACTCTGGTGCTTTCCTTGACAACAGTGATCATGCCATTGGTCTTATTTTGTACCCTCTGTATTACTTTGCCCTGCATACTTTTTAAGCATCTCCTTCTTGAGGTTACTACAAACTAAAGCCTGCATTTGATTCATCTCCAGCAGAAGATGGAAAATATTTTCTGTAAAGGGGCAGGGAGTAAATATTTTAGGCTTTGTAGCCACATAGTCTCTGTTAGAAACTCAAACTCTGTCATGTTAGCACAAAAATAACCATAGACAATACATAAATCAATGAGTGTGGCTATGTTCCAATAAAACTTTATATAAGGACATGGAAATTTGAATTTCCTACAATTTTACCCTGTCACAAAATATTATGCCCCCTTTTATTTTTTAACCCTGTAAAATATGAATATCAATTTTAACTTTCAGGTCATAAAGGAACAAGTAATAAATTATATTTGGACTGCTTAATCCATTAATGAGTAATTCCTGCATTTCACACAAAACCTAACTGCTCATAGGAACTTAAAAATATCTGTTGTAGGAATGAAGGAATTAAGTGGGTCTATGTTAAGTTTTTTAAAAAATGCATTGATGGTCATCATAAATAAATGAACCAATTGTGTTTGACTCTCAGTCCTACTATTTTATTACTCTCAGAGCTATAAATGATTTTGTAAGACCCTTATCTTCAAACATATTGGAGTGAATTTAGGGCAAAAAACATGATTATATCAACAGAACAAGCATTTGACAAAATCCAACACCCTTTCATGATAAACAGAGTAAAGGGAACTACCTGTGGGAACCACAGTAGCTTGTACTTTTGCAGGGGTGAGTGGTACAGGGCGGCTGCCCAGTCCACCCCTGGATTGTCCATGACTGACCTTGATGTAATTGGTGTTACTGGCCTGGTGGAAAGTCAGGGGCAGGGAAAGTGGATGTGGTGGAGGGATGCCTCTTGCCCCTGACCTTAGCAGGTGCACTGATTGCAGAGAGGTGGGTAGAGGGGAGAGGCAAGGCAAGGAAAGGGAAGAGGTGGGCAGGTGCAGGGGAGGCAAGTGGTCAGAGGTTAAAGATAAGGACAGGGATGAGGGTAGGAAAAGGGAGAAACAGAGGGAGGGAAGGTGGAGGGGGTCTGAGGCCTCCAGGGGCAGAGATGAAACAGCCGGGGGCCAGGGTGACAAGGAGACGAGGCAAACGGAAAAAGAGGTGTGGGGTGAGGGGAACCCGGGAGGCAGGAGTGAGGAGGCCCTCAAGGCGAAGGTAACAATCAAGAATGGGAATGTGGGAGCAAATGTGAGAAAGGAAAACGAACTCAGAGATAAGGGAAAGGATGTTAGGAACGGCCATGATGTGGGCATAGCCAGGGTGGGATAAGGGGACAAGGAGGAAAAGGGAGGGAAAGAGAAGGGGAAGGAAAGGACCAGGATGGTGTCTCCACATGGATGATGGGCTTCCCTGGACACCCAAGTCCAGCAGTGCTGCTGGGGCCTCCCACAGAGGGGCAGATGGTTTTGCCCCTGGACAGAAGAGTGAGCCGGTAGAGGCAAGCACAGAGGACAGAGCCAGAGATGTGACAGGCTGGTCACTATGCAATTGTGGAGGCAGCCTGGAAGCTAGACACCCAGATGCCGAAGGGGGTGCAAGTGGAGCAGCGATCTCCGCAAGGGCCCCCTTCAGCAGATGGCTATCCCGGGGAGGTGGGAAGGCCCATGGGTGACTTGTGATGGAAGCGTGTTTGGCCGGTCCACGCTGCTTGTGCAGGGGGCTGCGGGAAACCAAGTAGAGGCTTTAGTCAGAGGAAAGAGGGGGCAGGAAGCCCTAGCAGGCCTGGCTGGGGGAGGGGCTGCTGATGCCTCAGGTCCCAACTGATTCCCTGCATCCCTGACTTTCCAGCAGACATTTTGTCAACTGACATGTCTTTCATTTGCATTTCTTCTCTCTGTGGTCCCCACACTTCTCCCCCCTGCTCTGGGAACCTGGATAGCACAGGCCACACTCAGGAGGGTCAGCAGGAAAGGGGGAATAAAGATGAATCACTTTTTCTGAGGAGGACTCACCTTTGGTGTCCCCACGGCGCCTCCCTGGCAAGCTCTCCAAGCTGGGAAGTGAGGAGACTGGGTTACATGAGGTGAGGGCAGGAGTAAAGCACCCTCCTTGGGGCTGCCTGTCACAGCCCGTTGGGTGAAGCTTTTAGAGAAAGAGATTCTAAGAGTTCCAAGGATGAGTCTACAAAGTCAAAGGGTCAAGGAAAACTGTGGAGGGGCTCACCCATGTTTAACGTGCAGTCTCTTATCAAGGACTTTCACACTAATTGTATCATGTAATCCCTACAAATATCATGTAATGTAAACTGAAAAAAAAATTATTTCACATGAGGAATCTCAGGTTTAGTGAAATTAAACTTTGTCCTTAGCAGACTGCACAATTCCTGCCTTCCCAACCCACCAAATTTGTTTCGCTGCATCTCACACATGCTGTATCTCCACCAACTTTGCTTTCTCTACAAGGATGCATGGGATGTGAGAGTGTCCCAGGGTTTGAGTGTTTTACTTGAGATCACGCACTCCAGACCCTTTGCTGTCTGAGAGGGTCTTTAACAACAGACAGGCTCAGATTATGAAGGCGGCTTGGGCTGACAGGGTTTGGGAAGTGGATTCACCCTTGGAGCTCTTGGGTTGGAGAGCAGAGCATTACCTGTTAATTCACCCTTTTTGTCCACTTTCTTGCCTCTGCATTGACGCTGTAAAACCAAAAAGAATATACGATTTCATGGAATACAATCTCTGTCTTTTCAAGGAAA
>JAQZBX010043794.1:0-21560 GCA_029593785.1 Cabassous unicinctus | reverse complement strand
AAGAATCCACCACCTACCACCAGGTCTTGAAGGTATTTTCCTACATTTTCTTCTAGAAGTTTTATGGTTCTTCCTTTTATATTTAGGTATTTGATTCATTTTGAGTTAATTTTTTTTATAGGGTGTGAGATAGGGGTCCTCTTTCCTTCTTTTGCTATGGATATCCAGTTTTCTCAGCACCATTTGTTGAATGGACTGTTCTGTCCGAGCTGGGAGGGTTTGACAGGCTAGTCAAAAATCACTTGACCATAGATGTGAGGGTCTGTTTTTTAATCATTTTGGTTCTGTTGGTCTATGTGTCTGTCTGTATGCTAGTACCATGCTGTTTTTATCACTGTGACTAGGTAATACGACTCAAAGTCTGGAAGTGAGAGCCTTCCAACTTCACTTTTCCTTTTTAAGATGTTTCTGGCTATTCAGGACCCCTTACCTTTCCAAATAAGTTTGATAATCATGTTTTCCATTTATTTAAAAAGTGCTGGTAGAATTTTTATCAGGATTGCATTGAATCTGTATATCAATTTGAGTAGAATTGACATCTTAATGATACTTAGTCTTTCAATCCATGAGCATGGAATATTCTTCCAATTATTTAGGTCTTTTTTAATTTCTTTTAACAATGAGTTGTAGTTTTCTGAATACAAGTACTTTAAATCGTTGGTTAAGTTTATGCCTGAGTATTTGGGTTTTATCTGTCATTTTTTATTTTCACCACTCTTTTGATGCTTTTAGTTACTTTTATTGATATAATCTTCATTTCTAGATTCTCTTCCAGGCCTCTCTCTCCTGTCTTTACTTTTCAGGTTGTAGGACACCCTTTAGTATTTCCTGCAAAGCAGGTCTCTTGGTTACAGTCTCTCTCAGTTTCTGTTTATCTGTGAATATTCTAAACTCGCCCTCATTTTTGAAAGACAATCTTGCCGGATATAAGATTCTTGGATGGAAGTTTTTCTCTTGCAGTATCTTAAATATATCATACCACTGTCTTCTTGCCTCCATGGTTTCTGGTGAGAGATCAGCACTTAATCTTATTGGGTATCTCTTACACATTATGCATTGCTTTTCTCTTGCTGCTCTCAGAATTCTCTCTTTGTCTTTGGCATTTGACATTCTGATTAGTATGTGTCTTAGAGTTGGTCTGTTAGGATTTTTTTCGGATGGGAGTACGTCATGCTTCTTGAACATGGATATCTATGTCCTCTAACAGGGTTGGGAAATTTTCTACCATTTTTTCAAATATTCCTTTTGCTCCTTTTCCCTTCTCTTCTCCTTCTGGGATACCCATGACACGTATGTTTGCATGTCTCTTGCTGTCCTTTAGTTCCCTGAGACCTTGTGCAAGTTTTTCCAATCTTTTCTTCATCTCTTCTTTTGTATGTTCACTTTCAGAAGCCATTTCTTCAAGCTCACCACTCCATTCTTCTGCCTCTTCAAATCTGCTATTATATGATTCCAGTATATTTTTAACTTCATTTATTGCACCTTTCATTCCCATAAGATCTGCTTTTTCTGTGAATACTTTCAAATTCTTCTTTGTGCTCATCCAATGTCTTCTTAATATCCTTAATTTCTTTAGCCATCTCATTGAATTTATTAAGGAGATTTGTTTGAACATCTGTGATTAGTTGTCTCAACTCCTTTATGTCATTTGGAGGCTTATCTTGTTCCTTTAAGTGGCCATATCTTCCTGTTCCTTGGTGTGAATTGTAATTTTTTGTTGGTGTCTTGACATCTGGTTTACTGGAGTATTTATTCTGGGTGCAGTTTTTCTCTTCAGTTTAGGGCCTCCTGCCCTTCTCCCATGCTGGTTGTATAGTAGGAGCCAAGGATGTAGTTGGTGCTATAAGCTGTGGAGGCTCAAGCTGCCCTCATTGCCCTAAGGACCAATGAAGCTTCTCCCAACTTTCTCCTTTACCAGGGGTAGGGACAGAGCTACAGCTGTGTGGAATAATCCAACTCATGTAGGCCTAGACTGTAGTTGCCCAGACAGACTGATGAAGCTTCATGCCCCTTTCTCCCCTGCCTGGGGCAGGGATGGAGCTGCAGGTGTGGCAGCATCTATGCAGTGCAGGTCCAAGATGACCACAGTTGTCCTGGTAGACTTTCAATTATTCAGTCTGCCAGCTAAAAGTACCTGCAGTTACCTGGATAGGCTGGTGCCGGTACATTCTGTATAACAATGTCTTCTCTTTAAGAGTACCATATCTGACTACAGTTCTATCTTAGTCATCTAGTTACATCCAATTTGATGCTGTACCCTCAGAACAATTTCAAATTTAACTGATTTCTTCTGTGCGTGTAGTTCAGTTTAGCTGCCTGGGTATCCTGCTGGTCTACATTTTTTGGCTATGTCAAATTCAAGTGTATTGTTCTGATGGAGGTTAATTAGCTAGAAAAATTTTGCTTTTTTGGGGAGAATGAGTGTTCAGTTTAAGCCACTCTGGGATTATGCAATCTTGAGTGGGAAACGTAGTTTAGGAGGTTTAATATATGAGAAGCTATCTTCATTTCTCAGGTTATGAAATGTTGGTCGGTAAGGAGAATAGTTATACAGAATCAAAAAATCTAAAAATAACTACAGCTCTACCCATACCTAGAGACCTTGTTTCTTCAGCTTCTGTTTATTCTTAGGAATAAAAATTTGTGTTGAATGTGTACATTTTGGGTGATTAAACTATGTTGCTTAAAGTAATTCTTTTGAAGTAAATAATAGAAAGTTGGCTGAATACAGAAAAAAATTTTTCTTTTTTCTTTAATATGCAGGGAAGTCGAGATAACATGAGTATTGTACTAGTTTGCTTTTCAAATGCCCCCAAGGTCTCAGATGAAGCAATGAAAAAAGATTCAGAGTTGGATAAGTACTTGGAATCACGGGTTGAAGGTAAGAAAGGTGCTTTTTTATTTAGAAGGAAAAGCATTCTTCTTTGTTTATCAAATAATGCTTTTGAAATTTCCTTAGTAAAAACAAGTATTCCAAAACTAGGCCTTAAAAACAAGCATCTCTGCCTAGTGTTTAGTATCCTATCTTGGATCCTAGGTGTGGGTATTTAATTGGTAGCAGGAAGACAATTATACCACCAAAGTGAAACACACACTTGCCCTTCCTCCTTTCTTTCCCTGATTACATTCCTACTAGTAAGTAAGGAAATGTAGAGAAATTTGCCTCAGTTTGTCATAAACATCAAGTGTTGTAATTCTAATCCTGCTAATAATGATAATCCCTTCCCAAGTTAATCATCAAAATTTTTCGCCATATGTTTTTCTTCTTACTGATAGAGGTAGCATTGATATTGCAAAAGATTGTTTTTTACTTATTTTTAAACTTTATTTTGTGATAATTTTGAACTTAGAAAATAACTTAGAAAAGTTCTATATGGGAGCTCTTTTTAATATTTTTACAAGTACCCTTTACCTTGGTTCCTCATTTATTTACATTTATACCACAGATATGATGCCCCACTACCCTTTAATACAAGGACAGACCCCATCCAAATTTCCCCAGTTGTCCTAGTCATGTCTTTTATAGGTTTAGGATTCAATCCAGGAGGATTTGCTGTGTTTAGCTGCCATGATTCTTTAGTGTCCTGCAATTTGAAACAATTCCATAGTCTTATATGTTATCTTGGCTTCATTTTTCAAAATACAGGTTACTTTGAAGAAATGTCCCTAAATTTGTGTTGGCTGATGTTTCCTCTTAATAAGATTCAGGTTGTATATTAGCAGGAATACCACAGATGTGATGCTGGGTTCTTCTCTAGATACTGTCTTTCAAGTGCCTCTATGGAAAAGTTAATATGTATGCTTTGAATAACATGTATTTTGAGGAGAAATGCTTTGAGATTATGTTAAGGTATTTATTCCTCATCAAATTTTTACCTGCCAGCTTTAGAATCTGTTGCTGATTCTTGCCTGAATCAGTTTCTACTAGGATGGTAGTCAAATGGTGATTTTTCTAATGCAGTCATTATATTTCTGTATTTATTAGTTAGCATTTTACTGGAAGGAAAAACTTGTGTTTTTATTTATTTATATGAGCATGGACTTATAGATTACTATTATTTTCATTGTGTTCTAATCTGTTACTATTATTATTATTTTAGAAAGCGGTTTTATTAACATTCTATACAATCCATTCAAAATGTACAGTCAGTGGCTCTCAGTATAATCACAAAGTTGTGCTTTCATCATCACAGTCAATCTTAGGTCATTTTCATTGCTCCAAAAAGAAAAACCCCATACCTTATATATCCCCCTGTTATTGACACTTAGCATTGGTGTGGTACCTTTATTAAAATTAATGGAAGAATGTTAAAATATTACTGTTAACTATGGTCCATAGTGTGTATTAGGTGTATTTTCCCACATATACCACCCTATTATTAATACCTTGTGATAGTGACATACATTTGTTTTTGTTCATGGAAGAAGATTCTTATGTTTGTACTTACTAATCACATTCATTGTCCACAGCAGAGTTCGTTATGTTATACTGTCCCATGTTTCATCCTCTAGCTGGTGATATAACATGACCCTAAACTTCCCCCTTCATTCACAGTCACTTACAGAATTCGGCACTGTTAATTACACTCATGATAATGTGCTACCATCACCTCTATTATTTTCAAACATTTACAATCAACCTTATTAAAAATTCTGCCCAAATTAAGCATCAATTCCCCATCCTTGACCCTCATTCTATCTCTGGTAACCTATATTCTAGATATTAACTCCATGATTTCGCTCATTATAATTAAGTTCATATTAGTGAGATAATGTGTCTGGCTTGGTTCACTCAGCATAATACTCAAGATTCATCCATATTGTCACATGCATTAGGACTTCATTTCTTCTTACAACTGAATAATATTCCATCGTATGAATATGCCGCATTTTGTTTATCTGTTCATCAGTTGATGGACATTTGGGTTGCTTCCAACTTTTGGCAATTGTGAATAATGCTTCTATGAACACTGCTGTGCAAATGTCTGTTCCAGTCCCTACTTTCTGAGCATATACCTAGTAGTGGGATTGCCAGATCATATGGCAGTTCTGTACTTAGCTTCCTGAGGTATCTCCAAGTTGTCTTCTACAGCTGCTGTAACATTTTACATTCCCACCAGCAGTGAATAAGTGATCCTATTTCTTCACATCCTCTCCAACTCTTACAGTTTTCTGTTTGTTTAAGAATGCTCATTCTAGTAGGTATGAAATGATATATCATTGTGGTTTTGATTTGCATTTCCCTAATAGCTAGTGATGTTGAGCATCTGTTCATTTGCTTTTTAGCTATTTGTATTTCCTCTTTGGCAAAATGTCTATTCAAATCTTTTGCCCATTTTTAAATTGGGTTGTTTATCTTTTTATTGTTGAGTTGTAGGATTTCTTCATATATTCTGGATGTTAAACCCTTATTGGACATGTGGTTTCTAAATATTTTCTCCCATTGAGTAGGCTGCTGTTCCACCTTTTTCCTCCTTTGAAGCACAGATGTATTCAAATTTGGGGAGGCCTCATTTGTCCCTATTTTATCTTTCATTACTTGTGCTTTGGGTGTAAGGTCAGTTGGTCGGTCTGAATCTTATCTTCCTACCTACCTACCTACCTGTCCGACCATCCATCCGTCCATCCATCCATCCAAGCATGGACTTAGAGACCTCTATTATTTTCATTGTGTTATAACCTGTTAAAAAATTTTTGATGCTCCTTTTGTCCTAGATTTGACCAGGGGTAGCCCTTCCAGTGACTTTTTGACCTTCCCCATCATTCTTTCAGCACTTCCTTACTTTCTGGAATAAAGAGATGTTTCAGGCTCATCTTATATTTTCCCTGCCCAAACCTTTTGAGGCCCAAATTGTTGGGCATTTAGTTTGTTCCAGTTTGTAGTCTTCATTTAATTAACATGTATGTAAATATATTTGTATGTATTTCTTTTTCTTGTTCCTTGTGTGGTAATTTTTATTTTTTAAATTTACAGAAATTATGGCTAAGTCTGGTGAAGAAGGAATGCCAGATCTTGCCCATGTCATGCGCATCTTATCTGCAGAAAATATCCCAAATTTGCCTCCTGGTGGAGGTCTTGCTGGCAAGTAAGTAGAACAAAAAAGAACTAATTTTGAGTTCTTTTATAATTCATAATTAAATCTTTTTTGATAAGAAAACTTAAACCAGAAGTACTTCAGTCCTCTAAAGATGAAAGGGGTTGATGGTTCTTACACTAGAAAAGAACCCTAAAACCTCATCCTAAAAAGACTTTTTAAAAAAGAAATTATTTGCTATACTATTGAGGATGAAAGTATTTCTTCCCTTGCTAAATAAGAATAAATGTATTGTGCAAGATCAAATTCTGAGTGAAATCTAGAAATCTAGTATGGCAGTGAACCTTTGAGAGTAGTCTAGATAAAGTATGATTTAAAATAAAATACTCTAAGCTCCTAATAATTGTATGTAATTTAATAAAACTAAGCATAATTTTTATTTTTAGGCGCAATGTCATTGAATCTGTTTATAGTAGACTGAATCCACATAGAGAAAGTGATGGGGTAAGTTTTATTTCCTAGATATTCTAAATAATTTTACAATATAAATACTAAATATGGATACATTCACATAATGAAATATATAATAAATTATTACTGCTTTTTATTTTAAGAAATCAGTTAAATTTAAAGGAAATGTTTTAAAATGAAGATAGAAAGTTTTCTTTGTAGGTTGATTTGTTGTTGCTTTCTGGTTATCAAATGGCCTTTTTGTTTGGGTTATCCTTATTTCTTTCCTGTTTGTCTGCCTTTCCGTCTCCTTTCCTTTACATCTTAATTTTGGCAAGAGTGCGGTTTGAAATATCTTTTCTTCTTGAGCAGGCTGCTATCAGCAGAAGTTAGTGATAGTAAATGAGTTATTATTTCAAAGACCAGACAAGTGCCCCTGTGTGCCCAATTGAATACCTGGGAATAATTTCTTTCTAGTATTATTGAAATCAAAATATTTTCTAAAAATATTATGGATATGTGGATGTTGAAATGACGTATTCATTTTTGTTGTACCCTGCTGTGCTTCATCAAGTAAAACCCTTTATCCCCATACCTTTTTTTAGGCTGTCCTTAGAAATCCTGATTTGCTGCCCAGCTTCTCATTTTTATGGAATTTGTTTTGTTTTAGTTCCAGTACTAGGAAACAACTGTGTCTTTTTTTTTAATGCTCTAAATTTCAAAGTCAGTAATTCAAATAAGTATTTTTTCTTAGAGTTTTCAAGTTTTTGTCATCTATAAACGAATAGCTTTGTAATATGTATGCTTCAGAGATTTAAGGGAGTCAAACTTGGTATTGAAACTCTTAGAGAAGTTTCTTGGAGAAGGCTCACCATCAACATCTCCAACTCCTCTAGGCAGGTCTTGAGATACAACAGCCACTAGGTTGAAATTATATATCATCTAAGAGTTGTGCTAATTCATTATTGTAAAGCAAGAATCATAAATTTCTTTTTTCTTAATAATAAAAGTGAAAAAGAAAATTTCGCAGGTAACTAATACAGATAGTAAGTTGAATAAAAGTGATGCTATATATTGCTAATAACCTAATTTATATCTTGGTCTAGACAGTGATTCTGAGTCTTTTATGGTAGGTGGTTCAAAGTGTTAAGCATTGTCCCTAAAACTATGAGAATTAATAAAGTTATGTCCTGTTACACATTCAGAAAACTAAAACATGAAACTGGGGGGAAACATCCAGGATATAGAAATTTGCCTTAAACATGATTATTATGTAGCTGAATAGTTAAGAATATATATGCTTATACAATGTTATGTATAAGTTTTCTATTAACATCAGCAAATCAGGAGATCACTACAAAAACAATACATAAGTCATGGTCCCATCCCAACTTTCAGTGCAAGTTACAATGTTCAGTAGTAAAAAATGCTTCATATATTTTAGCAAAGAATAAAAGAAATGACAAAATAAAGGATGTGATTAATTGCCATGTGAATCGTAAGGTCATTGCTGTGAAAGTTCAGTTAAAGAAGGCAAGTCAGGAAAGATATTCAGAGTAAAAATTGGGTGAGAAGGATGCCATTTCAAGTGAATGAGAGGAAAGAACACAGTGTAAGATCTGTTTGAAAGAAAGGACATCATTTTAATTGGAGCAGAGAACTGCTATTGTGAAAAATAAGAATTTAGGTGCCAGAGGTATTTGAGGAGAGACTGGAGAGATCTTTTGAACTTTATTTTACAGTGATGAACCACCGTATGGCATTTTCATCTGTTAGAAACATGTGCAGTATAAGATTAGAAGAGATGCTGGAATTCAAGTAGTTGTAAAATAATTGCAGAGATCAAATGATAAGTGTAAACTCATTATTAGTAGAGAGAGATGTGGACAAGAGAAACTGCCCTATTTTCAATAACCATTGTCTTTGCAGCCCAGAATCATATTTTGGGAAATATTACTTTACCCTTTCAGAATTAATACTACCTTAGAACTGTAATCACAAGTAGCAGAAATATACTAAAACAAAACAACAACCTAAAGCAGAAAGATGAAGAAAAAATAATTATTTAAATTTTTATCTCTTAATTTGACCCAGTAGAACGAGTTAAGCAGATGTGCTCTATAAATGCTTCTTGGCTTAATTAGATCTCTACAGTGTGAGAGGTGTTGTCAGGAGGTAACAGTGGCAAGAGCTAGTAGTTAACTTGAAGAATGGAGATTACTAAAATGTGTTAGAAATACAGAAGAGACAAAATTTGGGAGGTACTATAAAAATTAAGTAGTGTGAGCCTAGATTAAAGAAAAAAAAAAGAAGAAGAAAGCTAGTCTGAGTTTGAGATTTACTTAGAATCCTAAAACTCTTCTACTTTATATCAGAGGGTAAGTAGAGGTTGTTCTGCTGTGAATGCTTATAAGTAGTACCATTGGAAATAGGGATCATTCATTTTTCTTATATTTAAAACAATATCTTTTGGATAGTAAATGTATTTTGAAAATCTTAGTTGAGTATGTCAGAAATTAAATCATTTTAAATATATTCAGAAAATTCACTAATATTTAGGAATCTTTTTAAGTTGTTTACTAAATTTGTTTTTTGAAATATGTTCAGTTTTCTTAATGCAAGCAATATTGATAATTTCCCAATTTTTAATACTGAAACCTGAGGAAATGAGTCTAGCAAGGATTCTTAATAAAGGGGTTTATGAATCCCCAGAAATGATTTGAAATTTTATTTATGTGTGTTTATACATATTCTTTAATCATGAGTAGGTGTGTGGTTTTCATGTTTCTGAAAGGAGTCTGTGACCCTCCCAAAAAATAATTGCTTAGAAGATTCCTTTATCTACCATAAAATCTCCAGAGAAAGGAAAACTCTACATATTGCTGTAAGTAGTTCTTATATTAGGCAGGGCTCTGAGATCACATCTCTTTCCTTCTTCTAAAATACTAGTTTGTGCTTTATAACTAGAATAGAAATTCTTTGAAATCTGGGAAAACTGATTTATTTGTGACTAATCTCCGCACCTGTAACAATGACTGGCATATGGTGGGAACCCAATAAATATTTGTTGAATAAGAAATATTTGCATTTATTAATTTTCTAGTAGTTTGCTTAAGCCTATCTTTAAGTCATATATTTAAGAAAATAATTTAAGGTTGCTAATTGGTACAGAAGTCTATATTTTTATAGCTTTTTATTTTCCATGCCAAAAAAATAGTTCTCCCCTCGAAGGAGACTGATAATGCTTTTGAATTCGTATAGCACTGCTCAGTCGCCATATGAATTGAGTTTCAAAGGATAAAAAGGAAACATATTTATCCATTCCTACTTGTGCTGATTCCTTTATGTAGTATCAGATGTAATCTCTGCACCCTTCTTTTACAGATGAAACTAAGAATCAGAGTGAAGTAGGTTGTCCAGATCATAAAGCTAAAGAAATTTATGCAGCCAGAATTTGAATTCGGGTCAGGCTGCTTCCAAAATCTATTCTCTTTACACCGTTCCATGCTCTCTCTCTCTAATATTTAGAGATTATGTGTATATTTGTATCCCACTTCTATCTACCATCCAGGAAAAATTATTTTTCATTCTTTTGTGACTCTCATGTTAATAGTCTTAAAATACTCTGTCTTTGATGAGGAATAATTTATCTAGATGTTGAAGCTAAGCAATCAAACCCATTTCCTTATCAGTTAATTTTCACTTAAATATATATTTTTTATTTCTTCTAATCCAAAAAAGACTTTTTAAGGCATTTGAATTTCTGAGAGGGCGTTGGAAAGATAGGACAGATTAGGATCTTTTTAAGCCTGAAAGAATCTTCATATTCTGTTTATACATTATTAAATTTTATATACAGTCCTCTTTTATTTTTCTCCAAATAGATAAATATAATAGACATAGATGCTTTTGCATTTTTTTTTTTACCATAGTTTTAGGACTATATGAATACTAGCTTTTGTAAATTGCTTCTTGTTTACTTTTTATTCACTCATCAAAGCTTTTTTATGAAGACTGATACTATTTGAACCTGTACTAACTTTAGTCACTATCATTTAAGATATTATTTGACATACCCCTTCTCTTAATTCTGTGGCTTTGATAATTTAAATGACTGTCTAAAATTGTTCCCAGCTGCATTAAATTTTATATGATGCTTTCAAATAACATTCAACTTAATGGATTCTTTATGAATCATTGTTAATATATTAACAGTTGCATCTCATGAAGTCACATGTGAGACTTTTTAGTTCCAAAAATTATTTTTAACTGATAAGTAGGGCATATGGCTCCACAAAAATAATTTTAAAAAGCACAACAAATATTTATACTAATATTCTTTACTTTTTCTCTGTTTTAACTAATCATTCAAAGAATTTTGATTTGCTATGTTTTAAAAAATTATTGCTCCAAATAAATAATAGCTGGTTAAGTTTTATTTTTAAAATGTGCTTAGAATTTCTCTCCCTCTGCTTTCTGATTTATCTGTATTTCTGCATCTTATTTGGTGTAGGCCATATTTTCATAATGAGAGCTTTGTAATGATTCTTAAGCAATGTTAGTTTATGATAGCAAGAGAACTTTAAAACAAAAAACTGAGGGGGAAGGTCTAAATTCTCATTTTAGTAATTTCCTTTGACTTATTTTATATAAAAATATTGAACATCTGTCAAATATGAATTTTCTTTATCAACATAGCATCCTCTTAATTTTTTACAGTATCCAGGAAATACATTATAGATACTTAAATTTGAAATAATCCATGGAATAGTTCTATAAAAATTTTCTCCAGTATTTCTTTAGTAAGTGCCTATTTATTTGTAACACTCAACAGTACAAAAAATGGGTAGTCACCAACAGAATATTTAGATAGATGATGTTCCAATTTCATAGGAGATCTGTGAAGATTAAATGTATACAGTTATTAGCATAAACATTAATTTTCCTTTCCAAGATGGCAGGTGGATATAGAAACAAATATGACATCATATTTACTTACTGTCTAATTGAAGAGACTTGTGAACAGTTGCAAGGTGGAATTAATTGCTATAGTAGATGTTAGAAGCATGGTATGCTTTATCAACTGTATGAGTTCAGGTAAAGAAAGTCCACTAGATAAGAGGTACCTCTCCTGATATTGATGGAAACCCATAAGAGAATTATATAACAGTATTTAGAAGAGTCAAATGAATTGTGTAATAGTATTTGGGGAAAAAAAACATGAAACAGTATTTGGAAGAATGGAGGTTCTGTCCATCCATTGTCTTATCAGCAAACATTTAGGGAAAATGTAATTTGCCAAAGATAAAATAACTTTTAAAGTGCTTTTCATCTCAGTGGTTCTGTCATGCCAGGCATTGTAAATCTACCCCTACTTGATTTACAGGTTTAATTTTAGCATATTTTCTAAATGGAAGAATTCCTCTCCAACTACCACTACTACAGCAATTCACAGAAATGTACTTGATTCCTGTAATAATAAAGGAATCAAATTGAGAGGATAGGTTGGTTGGTTGGTTGTTTTTTGTTTTTAGGAGGTAGCAGAGATTAAACCCAGGACCCTAGTACATGGGAAGCAGGCATTCAACCACTGAGCTACACCCGTTCCCTGATAGTTTATTTGTTGAACCCACCAAAATTGACTCAGATACAACAAACAAAGCAAACTTTGATCCAATCTGATCACTTATCAGTAAGTCTAAGAAAGTAGAATTATACTGTTTAGTACATATATCAGTGGTTCTCAACCTTGGCTGCATATCAGAATCACCTGTCAAGCTTTAAAAAATAATCCAGACCCACTGAATCTGTTTATTGTGGGATGGAACTTTGGCATCTCTGTTTTTTAAAAGCTCCACGGGTTTTTCTGATGTGAAACCAGGGTTGATAACCATTTTTCGCTGTAAAGTGTAAGTCAACTAGCTGTTTGAAGCAGACATTGTTTCCATGTCCTAGAGTTTTTTTTCTTTATAAGAAAGGAAGGTTTTTTATTTTATTTTGGGGTTAGTGGGGGTCTTGGCCCCTCCATTAAAAGATCTTTGTGATAGACCTTGAAGGGAGAAAATTTTCTTTTGGAAGACCTGATTAGCAGTGGACAAAGTTTATGATTAGAGTGCACTGATATCATTGTTCCATCTTAACCCTTCCTGAATAGATTCAAATGAATTATTAGTTATAGAGAAATGTTTATTTAGTACAGGGGGAAAGGTAAGTAGGAAAAAAAAGAATCTTAACAGAGAGCACATTTCATTGTGTTCTTACGCAATAAAATTTGTAAATTAAAAAAAATCTTTGTCAGTTAATATACTTCTTGTAGAAAATTGGAAAATACAAAATATACAAAGAAATTAAAGCATCTAATAACATCACTTATATAATAATATATTTCTGTATTTTCTTTCTAGGCATTTTACATATAAAATCCTAAAATAAACAGATGCACAGACATACACACAAAAATCACATGCTGTACATAGAGTATCATCTCTTGATTTTTTTTTTCCCCATGAGGGCACTTATTTTTGCTATTTTTTTTGTACATTTAGGTGCTTTCATTTTTCTAATAAACATTTCAATTTAATACATGGTTATGTTAGTGTAATCTTTGAGGCAGAATTATGGGGTAATAGTCCAAAGATTGTTAAGTTTATGTCAGATCATCTATATAACTTTTTTTTTGTATTTTTTTTTCAATATTTTATGAAGATGGCCAAGAGTATAGAAAAGTTGAAATGATCATAGTGAACATCTGTATACCTTCTACCTAAATTTAACAGTTGTTAACATTTTGCCATATATTTGCATTATCTGTATGCATGTATTTATGTGTGTTCACTTTCTCCGCCTTCCTTTTGGTTGTACCATTGGAAAGCAAATTGCAGACATAATATTTTACCTCGAAATACTTTGGCATGTAGTTCTTAAGAATCAGGACATTTTTCTAACTATACCATTAGCTATCTAAGAAAATTAATAGTAAATTCCATAATATAATCTAATATTAAGTCCAGATTTCCCCTGTTGTCCCTAGAATGACTATTATAATTATTTTGAACCATGGTCTAATCTGGTTAAGTCTTTTTTAAAACTCTTCGTCAAGCAGCAACCATTTTTCTTTACACTGACTTTTTGAGAGTCTGAGCCAGGTTTTTATAAACTGTCCTGTATCCTGGATTCATATGATTATTTCTTTATGGTGTCCTTTAACTGATCTTTCCTGTTCTTCTGGTAAACTTAGAATTAATTTTATTAGGCTCAGGTTAAACATTTTTAGCAAGATCGCTGGGCATGGCTTTGTATTTCTTAATGCATCAGTCATATCAGGAGGCACATAATGTAAAGTTGTCTGGGTTTTTGTTAACTTAGGTTAACTGTTACCAACTTGGATTATTAAAGCTTGTTCTGTTAATAAGCTCAAGCAGCTACTCTTATAGAAACCTACAGATTTTCCAAAACTTAATGAAATATAAAAGGATTCAGGAGTTTGCATATCTCATTCCAGTGTTTAAAATAATTTGTTTTCTATCAAAGATACTTTTATGAAAATATTTAAAGGCAAAATATGTTTTTATCCACGGAAGCTTAAAACAGTCCAAAAATCAGTTTAAACTTACATAGTTTTACATTTTGTATCTCTTCTACCTGTCGACAACTAATATTCTGATGGCCTGCTTTTCTGTCCCTTTCCTATTGCTTTAAACACTAATTTCCTTTTGCACTAAATCATTGTAGCCATTGTTCGTTTTTAAGTAAGCCAGTTTTAGGAAATAATTACGTTGCTGTTGATTTCTAAAAGCACAGTAAATTTCAAATTAAACTTCAAATGGAAGTATGAGATAAGATGTAAAATATAATGGTAATTTGTTTACTAAAAATAACTTCAGATATAATAGTACAGAAGTTTTTATTAATTGGCACAGGTAAGATAGTATGCTTATTTAATAAAATGTTCTCATGCTTTGATTATATTACTCATGATAGAGAAATGAGTGCTTTGCTGTAATTTGTTATGAAATACATGTGATATCCTAGTTTGTCTACTGACACTGGGGTCTTGAATCTTAAAAAAAGGCCTCCGATGAAGCAGAGGAAAGTGGATCACAGGGAAAATTGGTGGAAGCTCTCAGGCAAATGAGAATTAATCATAGGGGAAACTACCGACAACTTCTGGAGGAGATGCTGACTAGTTACAGGCTAGCTAAAGTAGAGGGAGAAGAAAGCCCTGCTGAACCAGCTGCTACAGCTACTTCTTCGAACAATGATGCTGGAAACCCAGTGACAATGCAGGAAAGCCATACTGAATCAAAAAGTGATTTTGCTGAATTAGAGAGTTCTAATGAAGATTCAGGGACAAGGATGAGTGGTGAAAAAATATGACTTTCTTTTTTGGTAATAT
This sequence comes from Cabassous unicinctus, assembly GCA_029593785.1. Classification (NCBI taxonomy): domain Eukaryota; kingdom Metazoa; phylum Chordata; class Mammalia; order Cingulata; family Chlamyphoridae; genus Cabassous; species Cabassous unicinctus. Next base: position 6,680 of record JAQZBX010043794.1, on the reverse strand, counting down.
TTTTGTGATCTTTGATTTGTTGATTTTTACTTAGGAAGTATATGTATGCATTTATATAACCAAGCGTTTTGTTACTTAAATCTTGGAAAATTAGTTTATTATATTCATATAGCCTTCTTTTTTAAGAAGGCCTTCTTTGCATACACCTTTATCAGATAGTTTAAATTTGACATTATTTATAGATTTTGAATTTAATAAAATTATATATATCATTTCATATTGCATGCCAGAAATCAGAGAACCAGTTGTTAAAAGTTAGTAAAGTTCATACAAGACAGGATTAGAGATTACTGATTATAGATTACATTATATTGTGGAAAAATTTTGTTAATGTAGAATTTTACTGCTTCACATTATTTCACATATTAGTATACTCATAGATAGTTTTGTAATAAATTTGTGTTTTCTTTAATAATTTTAGTTCTTCAAAGGATGGCTGATTCTGGCCTGTAATTTTATTTTTTCAAGGATGATAATTTGTGTGTTCTTTGACTTGTTTGTATTTTACACCTCTGTAGTTTTATTTTTAGAAGTTGTGAGATACCAAATGTGTGGTTATTTTTCTTTTCTCTGTATTCTTTATGAAATATAATTTTTGAAAAATCTGTGTATTATTCATACAGCTTTGGTTTGTATATTCTGTATAGCCTAACTACACACATCAAAATGTATGTCAAACAAGTATTTAGAATGAAATTATAAGTATTTAAGTCCAAATAAAGCATGTGATGTGGAATAATCTATGCATGTTGTACTTATTTTTAAAATTAATTATTTTAAACAGCCAGGTTTGGCATATTGGAGAAATACACATTAGAAGTTCATTTTTGGCTTGGATTCTTTTTGTTAGCTAAAGGGAAACCTTTTTTTATGGAAAAATAGAAAAGTCTAAGTTGGTACTATTTAAAGGCTTACCGAAAGTAAATCTATTGTTTCTTATCCCCTTTCCATGGCACAAAATATTAATCTTTGGACTTTATGGGCACACATAGATATGTGAGAAAGTTACCTTGATGAGCATTTTAAGGGCTGCAACATTATCGGTTTTGCTCCTTATTATTCATCATTTATTAATAAAGATAAGAATTACAGGCTACTTTAAATAGTGACAGATGTGAGTTGTTTTTGTTAAAATACAGATGGCTGTTTGCCACATGGGAAAATATTTTTAAAAAACAATTATTTTGTGACTGTAAAACATTGACTTTTCATGTTTATGTTTTATATGGTGTATCTAAAGTTGCTTAAGGAAGTTGAAACTTTGGAAAGTTTGGATCTAGCTGATGTTTTGATCTGTTTTTCCAAAGCCAGAATATTTTTAAGTGATTTGAGAAAGAGGAAGGCATTTGGTGGAGAGGGGAGGAAAAGAACAACCAGTAATCTATCTATATTAGATAGATACATTTGTACACACACAATATACAATACACACATCTCTCTGTAAAAGTACCTTTTTCAATCAAAGGAAGGTAATTTGTTCATCTAATTTTGTTTTCTTTTAAAATTCAATCCAACCTGGAAGTAGTATAGGTAAATAATAATATTCTTCCTTTTCTCTTCCTGTAGGGTGCTGGAGATCTAGAAGACCCATGGTAGCCTTATAAACCTTCTAAAATGCTTTTGATTCTGAAAATTGGGGGAAAAACTTTTAATCACAATTTTCTTCAATACAAGGGAAAAATATTCTTGTGGATTCCCAACGTTTTGTGATATGAGCAGAATATCATTAGTATTTCCCATCATTTGTTCATAATTTGTGTTTTCTGATAATTGCCACTCATAGCATTGCCTGTACTACAGTATTTTTTTGCCAACCTCAGGCATACCAGTTACATCTGTATTGAACTTTTGGCCCTAGAAACCAACTGGAGTTATTTCACCACAAATCAGCAAACTGCCTGAGGTGCATGGGAATATAGTTAGTTGTACTCTGAAGATACTTTATTATTATTTTTAAACACACACACACACACACACACACACACACGCACGCACACACAACATATAAGCATGTGAGAGTAAAGAATTGTATGAGATGTTCCTTTTTTCGATTCACCGAGTTGGGAGCCATTTGCAGCTCTGTGGCTTGGAATTTCCTTTGAGCAAATTACTATAGGATATGTATTTATTATTAATTGTTATTTAATTTTTTCCAATTTTATCTGTGTTAACCAAACTGGGTTCTCCAATAATGTCCAAATTGTAATGTTGCCTTGCTTTAAGATAAAGTGTATTTGGCAATAATATTATAAACCTTTATGAATTTTATGCATGTATCTACTACCATCCTTCAACTCGTTCTAGAAAATCTTTTGAAACCAAATGGATTGATTTATGGCTATTTATAATTTGTCTTGACATCTCACTGCAAATTTTTTTAAATGATGAAATTTGCCTTTATAATGTAAATTATGTTTTTTGTTTTACATGTGGATTTCTATAGTTTAATTTTTTTCAGCTTTTAAGATTCAAACAAGTTTTGTGTAATTTGGTATAATTGTTAATGGTTTATGTTATTTTAAAAGCTCAGAATATCACATTGAAGTTACTATAAATACAACTTAAATTATCTATCTTAGATCTAAGGAAATATTACAGATATTTTCATGGGTTCAGTGACCTTTCATTTTATAACATTTGGGCACGGTACAGAGTGGCTTTCACATAAGGTACTTGAAGATTATTAGTTTAATTCTATTTTTACAATAACCTTGATTTCTTGAATTATTTTGAGTTTTGCATGTATTATATTCAATTAATGCTGAACATGAAGAGCAAAGTATCTAAAAGAAGCTATTGGGATAGGAGAAGCAACAAATGTATCCATTTGTAAATGGTTTACATGTTGATGATGCTTTGTAAACATTTTTCTATGTTTAACTGTGTTTCAGCAGGATGTAATTGCCCTTGTGTGTAGTTAAAATAATGAGTCATCCTGGTCCTGTGTGAAATGGAATTCATGGTATTTTCTGTAACATTTTCCTCAAGCCGTTTCTGGAGAGCCACGCATTTAAATACAGAGAGCTTTCCTGATCATTTGATTTATTGTGCTCCTGACTTTTGATCTAAAAGAAATTATTGCCACAATATATTTTATTTATTCTTTAGATTTTAGCCTTGTAAGTTAAAGTGCTTCACATGATGATGTTAAAAGCTATTTGTCCCTTTATTAGATTTGGGGAAAGGGAGGGGGTTGTTAAATGATAGGGAATGAAGAATGCAAAATGGTTTATTGTTCAAACTGTCCAACTCTGATCCAACCTTGTACTGATAGTACCTTCCCAGTATGATATTGTGATGTTTCATACAATGCAGTGAACATAACCAACTTGTTACCTAAATAAAGACTTGATTAAAAAAAAAAAAAAAGTGTTTTATATTACTATTTGGTATGGTTTTCAAAAATAAAAATCTAGTTATGAACTTTTTTTTTTTTAACATTTTATGTAGTTTACATACTCTGAAGTTTTTCATATAAAATTGTAGACAAATTAGAAATTTAAGGCAGAATTAAACTATATAGTATATATAGTACTAACCCCTTTGTCACTCCAAAAACAGTTTTTATACCATTTTTTAAAAACTCTTCCAGGGAGTTTGGGTGCCCTTGAAATACAAATAATGTGTGAATTAGCAAAAGAAAAATGTGTATTCAGTGTGTACTAATCTGAATTCCCTAGTCTAGCTGTTCTCAAACATTTTGGTCTCATGACCTGTTTTATACTCTTAATTGAGATGGACCCCAAAGAACTTTTGCTTATGTGGGTTATAGCTATAATATTTATTGTATTAGAAATGAAAGTTGAGATCAATTTTGCATACGGATTTGGTTCATTAAAGATAATAAACCCATTACATATTAACATAAATAAAAATAATTTCATGGAAATTGTTTTCCAAAACAAAGCAAAACAAATTTACTGTGAAAAGTGGCATTGGTGTATATTTTTGTAGTTCTCTTTAATGTTGGGCTAGATTCTCATACCTGCTTCTGCATTCATTCGGTTGGAATTTGGTGCTTTGGTTGAAATATATGAAGAAAATCCAGCCTCACACAAATATGTAGTTGTAAAAGAGAGGAGTATTTTAAAAGCTTCAGGTAATTGTGAATATTCCTTTTTGATATAATATCAAAACTTGACAACAGATAGATTTTTAAAAGGTTAGTTACACTGTGAAATCTGAAATTTTATCAATGGACTTTTCTTATTGTTACATCAAAATTTCTTGGTCTGTCTTGCACTATGAATGGATCTTTATCCTTTGCATGATTTTGTAATATGGTGCGTTGATCATTTGGAAAATACTGGTTCACTGAATAATGCAGTTCTTCCGAATATTGCCATATTAGACAATATTTATAAAAATTTGATATAACTAATCTTGTCAGAACAATGTTTTAAGTACTGGAAATCTTTCAGTGATGCTCAAGTTGATGGATGTAGATTTTTCAAAATTTTAATTTTTCTAAAACTGAACTTTTATTGTGGGAAACAGATAGTGTTGATTGTTTTCCTTAAGTAACAGGCTTATTTCATTCGAGAGAAAATGTCTGTTGGATAATCATAGTCTGTCAGTCACTCATGTATAAATCATGTTCCATGAAAAAAATGGCTAGTTTAGCACACATCTCAGTCACATAAGTGGTTTCTTGGCAGCAACCATCAAATTTCAGTATGTACCAGAACCAGTACTTCCCATTTCATCATGTAGAATAATAAAAATGTGTACCTAAGAGTAGATATTTAATAGAAATAATTTATACTGCTTTCCTCAAGGACATTCTTAGCTGAAACTTGTTTTTTTTTTTCCTTCCTTTTGAGCGTATGTCATTGAAGATACAATGGCAACTCATTAGAGTTTGGTGCCACTGTCTTGACTCATGCTAAAATGCCTGCAGTTTTCCTCACCATTTCCTTTGCATAATCAGGTTGAATGTCAACATCTTGCAAAAGAATTAAGCATTAGTATTTTTATGAAAATAGTTTTTACTTCACAGACCTCCTGAATGTTTCTCAGGACCCCCTCTCCCCCCAACTGCTCTAATCCTTTTGGACAGCTTCGTAGTGTTAATTTATTCTAACTATTCCAGCGTAATGATAAATGAATCTTAAGGCATAGGTCTGACATAAAATTTACTTGGGGTAGTGGTGGGATGGTTACTGTTCACTAAAACTTCAAAAGCAAGTTAAAGTGGAATCTTTTAATATTATAGTTTTTACCCCCAGAAATTCCTGTGATGAATGTCAACTTGGGAAACCCATGATTTAAGGTTAAACTTAACAATAGTGTTTGATTTTCATATGGCATATATTCAGATCATTATAATCTTTTGTTAAGTTGTCTTCAGTTATTAGTCTGTAGTTAGATTTGTATTATTTCTGTGGAAAGGCCTAACTCCAGATTGAATCTTTTAATTACTATTTTAAAATCATTTTACCATAGCTGAGATATGACCTCAAGTTGCCCAGATAGGGGCAGGAATTTGACTCTCTTAAAATGACAAGTAGGTCAGAATTTTATGCTCAAGTCTTTTAGTTAGGATTTTCAATTTTCTGAACATTCAACAAGGCTGGGAAAGGGGTACCATAGAGGGAACAAAAAGCCCACTAATTACATTTGTGACACACTGTTGCTTGCCCAATTATGAGTCTTGGTCATTAGAACTTCATTTACTTGAGTTTTTGGTTTTAAATGTTTTTGGATAACCAAAGCTGATTGCAACTCTGATTTCTCCTTACTTAAGTCCTTTCTTAAGTCAGTTTTATTTTCAGATGTGTAAAGATTGAGTTGAGTTTTGTTGTCTTCATAGTCCTCTCAGGTTCTCCAAAGTACCTATCTAAAAGCTTGGTTTATTTGGGCTCTTGTAACATTAAATGTAGGAGGTACTGGAACATGAAGTTGCATATTTCCAAGATTATTTATTTATTTGTTTATTTATTTATTTGAGGTGCCAGGGCCAAGGATTGAACCCTGGACCTTGTATGTGGGAAGTGCTCGCTCAACCACTGAGCCACATTGGCTCCCCTGAGTTGGTTTTTTCGTTTGTTTGCTTGTTTGTTTTTATGAGGCAACGGGACGTCCCATGTGGGAAGCAGGCATTCAACCATTTGAGCCACATCAGCTCCCGCCAAGATTTATTTTTAAAATAACTTCTCACTTGGAAGGAAAAGCAAAGAATCTTAGTAACAGGTGCTTCCAAGTTTCTTCACCATTAGTTTATCAACCTGAGTTCAGTTTTTGACCAAGCATCATACTGCTAAATCTGGAAATATATTGGAAGTTGCACTGTCATTGATAAAAATTATAATACTGTATTGGTCTTACTAAAAGAAAATGACAGTGCTGTAATGTTCCTTGAAGTCTTTTTTTTCTAGCAAGGCAACAAAATGCCTTTTAATAACGAGAAATATATCAGTTGTAGGAAAATGTTTCTATAATAATATCCAACATTTGAGCTAAAAATTAGAACCTCACTAGTTTATATTCCAAACTATGCTTCCTGACATGTTTGATGGAATGAGACTATGCATAAGAAAGCCCCCCTTGTAAACTATTGAAATGCTCGTGTAGTTATACATGTTAATCATTGAGGTTAGAATTTGTTATGATTTCGTGTCAAAGCAATTCTAAAAGTTGCTTGCTTTGACAAAAAAAAAAAAAACAAAACCTAGTGGGCC
>JAQZBX010043793.1:0-21559 GCA_029593785.1 Cabassous unicinctus | reverse complement strand
ATCAACTGAGACTCCGAGTTACCCAGCGAAGGAATGAGGCATAGACACATGTAAGAAAATGGCTGTGCACTTTATTCTACTAACATAGCTCTTCCGTTGCTCTGCCGCGAGGGTTACAATCAGCTCTTTTATAAGCAGGGAAAGGGGAAGTGCATTAAGGCTTAGGTGTCGATACATGATTGGGTAATTTGAGTTGCTAAGCGTGGTAGAGATGGTGACTATTCGCGCGCGCGCGAACATTGTGGCGCGAACAGTAACAGGATATGCTATTTTAAGAAGAAGAAGAAGACGAAGAAGAAGAAGAAGAAGGAGGAGGTAGAGACGGCCATGACAGTTGTATTCATTCGACATTGCCCCCAACACATGCCTTCTCTATTTCTGTCTGCATTGTTGCTGGTGTTAGACTTATAATTTTCCTTTGAGATAATTAAGTGGAAATATCCTGTTGTGGGGCCAGTGAATGTACATCTCTGTGCTCAAGATAATCGTAATCACTCTGAACCCAGGAAACTTACATACACCATTTGGATAATATTCACAAATTCCATGTGAAAGAGATATTATCATCCTCATATTACAAATAAGGAAATTGAGGTTCGGAAACTAAATGCAATCAACTTGCTCAAGGTCACAGGGCTAATAATGGTTTAATGGGAATTTGAACCCAGGTCTTCCTCACTCTGAAGTTTAACCACCAGTAAGTACTTTTCAAACTTTGGACTACTCTACTTCAATTGTCATACAAAACAAAGGAACAAAGCGTGTGAACACTCTCTGAGTCAATGATTCCCTTATTGCTCTAAAAGATCATGTTATCAAGACTCTATGATTGTGGGAGCCTTCCCAAGCTTTCATTCATAGAAAGGTTCTAAGGCACTTGGCTTGTTTAGAATGAAGAAAGACTTCGGTGGTCACAGATATGTGAGTTAGGAAGTGAGAGAGGGAGCAATTCTTCTTCTGAACTTCCATAGTCTTAAGAGAATTCTCATTCTGTTATGGCCTCTGGTTTGTATTCATATTCTTCCTAACTATACTGCCTCATTCATAGGAGATGGTAGTAGGAATGCGATATATATGATATATAGATTACCTTGTGTGTGTGTGTGTGTGTGTGTGTGTGTGTGTGTGTAGAGAGAGAGAGAGAGAGAGAGAGGAGAGAGACAAGTGGTATTAAAAATTGTTATATCTTGGGGCAAGATGGCGGCAGAGTAAGGAGCTCCAAGAGTCCGCTTGTCCTACAGGGCAGTTAGTAATCACCTAGAGCTATCTAAAGCATCTGCTTGGGGGGCTCCAGGAGACCAGAAGAGCATCTTGCAACATCTTTGAAGGAATGGAAGGAGGAGGCTGCCCATTTGCTGTGAAGATTTGTGAGTAGAGCAATTCATGTTGTGGAGGCTGGAGCCCATCATCCACTGGCAGCACAAACCACCTCAGGAGCTCTTCCATGGTTGGAGTTGAAAGATCCATTTCCCAAAAATAGGAAAAAAGAGACAGTAGGGCACTGACTTCAGCTACTGATTAATAAATTTGGCTGGCTAAAGTATAGTCCTAAGAACAGGTAAAGTTTGAACATGTCCAAGTCTAAAAGAAGCCAGTAGCTGCCATTTTAACACTGCCTCCAGCATGAGGGAAAGCAGGATGGATTGAAAATCACAGTGAGAGCAGGGACAAGCTTCTTGCACCCAGATAAAATTGCTGCCCTAGCCTAGGCTCCAGCCCCACCTCCAGCAGGGTGGAAGCTGGGGGTACTGCACCACCTCTCCCAGAAAATGCAGATGCTTTCCGTTTGCACATACTGGATAGACAGACACCTGGCACTTCATCACTGGCCCCCAAAATGATAGGAGAGGAGATATGTTTCCTCAGCCTCTCAGGGCAACTGAAGGTGCTTTTGGCCCACATGGACTGGTTTGTTCAGCCCCTTCAATTCCATCGCCGTCCCAACCCACTATAGGCTAGGAGGGGGCTGGTGTTTCTTCAGCCTCTCTCAGCAACTCCAAGGACTTTCAGCCCACACAGACTGGATACTCAGACACCTGTACCTCCATCCCTGCCCCCAGTAGGATAAGAAAAGAGCTGTATTTCCTCAGCCTCTTCAGACAATGGCAGGCACTTTTGGCTTACACTGACTGGACTGTTTGGCATCTGTGTCTCCACAACCACACCCCAATAGGATAAGAAGGGGCTGGTATTTCCTCAGCCTCTCTGGGCAACTGCAGAGGCTTTTGGCACATGTGAACTGTTTTGCTGGGCACCTGTTTTTCCATCCCAACCATTTAAAGAACAGAAGGGACAGTACTCCCTTAGCCCTTCAGGGCTATTGCAGGTGCTTTTGGCCCACAAGGATTAGAACGTTGGGCACTCCAGACGATCCATCCTCACCAACAGGGGAGGAGGGGGGCCAGTGCTACATCAGTCTACCTGGACAAATGTGATAAGTTATGACCCACACGGCTTAGTTTACTGCCCACACCTGCAGCTGCAACACTGCCCCAGGCAGGGGAAGAATGGGCATGAAGCTATAGCAATCTCTCCTGAGAACTACAGATGGTCTTGGCCTGCACAGCTTGGATTACTACCCATGATTGTGGCTCCATCCCAACCCCTGGCAGAGGAGAAAGGTGGGAGAAGTCCTTGGTTATGGGGCAATATGGGCAGCTTCAGCTTCCACAGCATACAATACCAATTACATCTTCAGCTCTTACTACACAACTAAAGAGAGAAACTGCACCCAGAATAAATACATGTAGCAAACTCAATGTTAAGAGCCCCCAAAATTTTGCAATCCATACCAAGAAACAGAAAGATATGGCCAACTCAAAGGAACAAAATAAGCCTCCAGATGACATAAAGAAATGGAAACAACTAATCATAGATGTTCAAACAAATCTCCTTAATAAATTCAAGGGGATAGCTAAAGAGATTAAGGATATTAAGATGACACTAGGTGAGCACAAAGAAGAATTTGAAGGCATACATAAAAAATAGTCGATCTAAATGGAATGAAAAGCACAATAAATGAAATTAAAAATACACTGGAAAGGCACCAAACTCTGGAACCATCTGCCCTGACTACAGGACCTAGGTGTCTCCAGAGCCCTCAGGAGCCCCACCATTTGGGGTAGTATCCACCCTGGCAGTAGATGAGATGTGCATAAGTATTACCTCTGGGATGACCTCCCGACTCACTTTGAAATCTCTTAGCCATATAAACTCATTTGTCTTTACCTTTTCCTCCTTTTATCTGAGGTCTTTTTCCAGTTGCATTGCTAACTGGTGCTTGGCAGTAATCCCTCGGTGCCAGGGAGTCTCATCCTCGGGAGTCATGTCCCAAGCTGGGGAGAAGGTAATGCATTTATATGCTAAAATCAGCTTAGAGAAAGGCCACATTTGAGCAACAAGGAGACTCTCAGGAGGCAACTTTAGAGTTTGTGCTCCTGAGAGTGACAGAATTGGACTCAGTTATAGCTTCCCTACACATGGCTCATCTTTCCCTTCTATTTAAACCTATACCTAGTGCTGGAGTTTGTAGGTGTACATCCACGAGACTGCAATCTTTGGGATGTCCATGTGCCACCTGGGCCCTGAGCCTCAGTGGAGTTGCAACACCTACTATCCAGTTCTTTGGATTCACCCAGGACAACTAACAAGGTGAGGATTGACAATCACCATACCAAAGAAACAAGAAAGCCTACAACTGCAAGCAAGAGAGTCCTATCCATCTGCTGTATGGGATTAAAGCCCCCTCTCAATTAGAGGTGGGGTGGATATCACCATCCCAGAATCCTCAGGATTTGGGAATGAACTTTGGACTAGAGTGGACTTACTGGTATTCTACTACAAATTTATTGTGATTCTAACAATGGAAGAAATTACAACATTGAAGTGGAAGCAGTGGCCACTGGAGGCTCTGGGGGCAGGGAGAGGGAAAAACAAGTGTAATATGGGGGCTTTTTTGCGACTTGGAAATCATCCTGAATGACATTGCAATGACAGACATAAGCCATTTTATATCTTCCCATAACCTGCAGAATTGTGTGAGAGAGAGTGTAAACTACAATGTGAACTATGGTCCATGCTCAGTGGCAATGCCCCAGGAGGCATTTATTAATTGCAATGAATGTGCCACACTAATGAAGGATGTTGTTTATGTGGGAGGGTGTGGGAGGTGTAGGGAGTGGGGCATATGGGAATCCCAATGTTTTTTGTGTAACATTTATGTACTCTAAGTATCTTTTAAAAAATAAGAATATGTATTTTAAAAAATACACTGGAGGCATATAACAGCAGATTTGAGGAGGCAGAAGAAAAAATTAGTGAGCTTGAAGACATGGCCTTCCAAAGTGAACATACAAAACAAAAGATACAGAAAATAATAGAAAAAAATTGAACAGGGTCTCAAGGAAGTAAATGATAACAAGAGACATGCAAACATACATGTCATGGGTGTTCCAGGAGGAGAAGAGAAGGGAAAAGGGGCAGAAGGAATATTTGAAGAAATAATGGTGGGAAATTTCCCAACCCTCTTGAAGGACATTGATATCCATGTCCAAGAAGCAAAACATACTCTCATCCAAATAAATCCAAAAAGACCTGCTCTGAGACACATACTAATCATAATGTCAAATGCCAAAGACAAAGAGAGAATTCTAAGAGCAGCAAGAGAAAAGTGATACATCACATACAAGAGATACCCAATAAGATTAACTGCTGATTTCTTATCAGAAACCATGGAAGCAAGAAAGATACTGGAAAAAAAAAATACTGCCAGCCAAGAATCATCTACCTAACAAGATTTTCTTTCAAAAATGAGGACGAGTTTATAATACTCACAGATAAATAGAAACTGAGAGAGTTTGTAATCAAAATACCAGCTTTGCAGAAAATACTAAAAGGGGTGCTACAGCCTGAAAAGAAAAGAAAGGAGAGAGAGCCTTGGAAGAAAGTTTACAAATGAAGATAATATCAATAAAAGTAACTAAAAGTGTAAAAAGAGTAGTGAAAATAAAATATGACAGGTGTGGCAGTTTGATATTATCTATGAATTCCAAAAAAAGATATTTGATTATGTTTGTAAACTGCTCTGCTCCTCTGGGCATGATACCCTTTAATTGTATTAGATTCACCTGAAATGCTTTGGTTAAATTATTTTAAGATTAGGGTTTTGATTCAGCCATATCATTAGGATGTGCAGGTTTGAGTCCCTGCCCCTTTGGTAGGCTCATAAAACAGATACTTACACGGAAGTAAACACACAGAAAAAGACACAGCAGAGGAGAAAACTTGTTTTTGACACTGGAGTCACAGGGAGAGTTGAGCCATTTGCCTGAAAGTTTACAGATGACATTGTGAAGAGAACAGAACACCTGAGACTGGAAAGAAATGAGCGCCAGGGAGAGAGATGCACCTTAAACCAGCCTACAGCTGAGATGGAAAGAAAATTGACCCACGGAGCCTTAAAAGGGAAAAGGATGGCTGAACTCTTGTAGATGTTGCCTGTCATCTTGCTTCAACACATGGCAACAGAGTTTGGTAAGGAAGTAAACTTGAGTTGGACTCTTTAGAGCCTTGTGTCTATAAGCTTTTACCCCAAATAAATACCCTTTACAAAAGTTAACCAATTTCTGGCACTTTGCTTAAGCACCCCTTTAGATGACTAATTCAACAGGTAAAACCAAGAAGTCAAAATGGGTGAAGAACTGCCTTTACCTTAATACCATTGAATGTTAATGGATTAAACTGCCCAATTAAGAGACACGGACTGTGAAATGGATTAGAAAATATGAGCCATCTATTTTATTTATGAGATGGTACACATACTTCATGGATCTTTCTTCAGGATAGACAATATGTTGGGTCACAAAGCAGATTTCAATAAATTCAACAATATCAAAATTATACAAAGCATTTTATCTGATCATACTGGAACAAAGTTGGAAGTCAATAACAGGTGAAAAAAGGGTAAATTCACAATTGTATGGAGATTAAACAACACAATCTTAAATAATCAGTGGGTCAAAGAAGAAAGAGGGAATTTTGTAGCCCTTAATGCTTACATTAAAAAAGAAGAAAGAGCTAAAATCAATGATCTAGCTATACAGGTGGAGGAACTAGAAAAAGAACAGCAAACTAATACCAAAGCAAGCAAAAGTAATAAAATAACAAAGATCAGAGCATAAATAAATGAAATTGAGAACAAAAAACAATAACAAGAATGAACAAAACCAAATGTTGGTTCTTCAAGAAGATTAACAAAATCAACAAAACCTTAGCTAGACTGATAAAGAAAAAAAAGAAGATGCAAATAAATATAATAAAAAATGAAAATGGGGACATTATACTGACTTCACAGAAATAAAAGAATATAATAGAAGATATATGAACAACTCTAAACTCACAAACTAGACAATGTAGATGAAATGAAAAATTCATAGGAATGCATGAACAATCTACACTGACCATAGATAAAATATAAAAATCAACAAACCAATCACAAGTAAAGAGATTGAAACAGGCATCAAACAGTTCCCCAAAATGAAAAGCCCAGGAACAGATGTTTTCACAGGTAAGTTCTACCAAGCCTTCAAAGAAGATTTAATGCCAATCTTACTCAAACTCTTCCAAACAACTGAAGAAGGAACATTACCAAACTCATTCTATGAAGCCAATATCTCCATAATGCCAAAGCCAGATAAAGATATTATGAAAAAAGAAAATTACAGACACATTTCACTATGGAATGTGATGCGAAAATCCTCAACAATAATCAAATCCATCATCACATTCGATGAATTATTCACCATAGTCAAGTGTGTTTTACATCAGGCATTCAAGAGTGGTTCAACACAAGAAAAAAAATCAGTGTAATACACCACTTTAATAAATCAAAGAAGAAAAAATCACATAATCCTATTGATTGATGCAGAAAAAGCATTTGACTGAAAAAAAAAAACAGTATCATTTCTTCATAAAAATACTAAAAAGATAAGGGTTGAAGGAAACTTTCTCAACATAACGGTCATATATAAAAAAAACCCCACAGCTAACATTGTAATCAATGGTGAAAGACTGAAAGCTTTTCCATTGGGATTGAGAATAAGACAAGGATGCCCACTGTTACCACTGTTGTTCAGTATAGTGCTAGAGGTTATAGCTGAAGCAACCAGGCAAGAAAAATAAAAAAAACATCAAAATCATAAAGGAAGAAGTGAAAATTTGCTATTCACATGTGATATGATCCTATACCTAGAAAGACCTGAAAAACCTAAAACAAAACTGCTAGACTTAATAAATTATTTCAGCAGAGTGGCAGGATAAAAGACAAAAATTAGTAAAGTGCAATCTGAGGAGGAAGTCAGGAAAAAAATTCCATTTACAATAGCAACTAAAAGAATCAAATATTTAGCAATAAACTTAACCACGGATGTAAAGCACTTGTATTCAGAAAACTGCAATGCATTACTAAAAGAAATAAAACAAGACCTAAATAGTTGGAAGTACATTCGATGCTCATGAATTGGAAGACTAAATATCATTAAGATGTCAATTCTACCCAAATTTATATACAGATTCAATGCAATCACAATAAATATTCCACCAGCATTTTTTAACAAATGTAAAACACAATTATCAAATTTATCTGGAAGAATAGGAGGCCCTGAATGGCCAGAAACATCTTAAAAAGGAAGAGTGAAGTTGGAAGACTCTCACTTCCAGACTTCAAATCATATTAGCTAGCTACAGTGGTAAAAAAACAGCATGGTATTGGCATAAAGATAGACACATAAACCAATGGAAATGAATTGATGGTTCAGACACAGACCCTCACATCTATAGCCAAGTAATTTTTGACAAGCCTGTCAAACCCACTCAGCTGGGGCAGAGCAGTCTATTCAACAAATGGTGCTGGGAGAACTGGATATCCATAGCCAAAAGAAAGAAAGAAGACCATCATCTCACACTTTATGCAAAAAGTAATTCAAATGGATCAAAGATATAAATTTAAAAGTAAGAACCTTAAAGCTCCTAGAAGAAACATCTTTAAGACCTCGTGGTAGGTGATAGATTCTTAAATCTTATACTGAAAGCACGAGCAACAAAAGAAAACATGGATAAATGGGACCTTCTCAAACTTAAACACTTCTGTGATTCAAAGGAATTCATCAAGAAGGTGAAAAGTCAGCCAACTCAATGGGAGAAAATATTTGGAAACCACATATCCGATAAGGGTTTGATTTCCCTTCTGTATAAAGCAATTATACAACTCAACAATAAAAGAGCAAGTAATCTGTATTAGTCAGCCAAAGGGGTGCTAATGTGAAATACCAAAAATGGGTTGGTCTTTACAAAGGGTATTTATTTGGGGTAGAAGTCCACAGATACCAGGCCATAAAGCGTTATGTTTCTTCTCTCACCACAGTCCATTGCCACGTTGTTAGAGCAAGACAGCTGCCCGTGTTTGCCAGGGTTCAGGCTTCTGGGGTTCCTCTCTTCCCGGGGCTGCGTTTCTCTCCGGGCTTAGCTCCTGTTTCCTCCACAAATTTAGCTAAAGACGATCAGGCAAATGGCTTGCTTCTTTTCTCCTGGGGCCTTCTTTCTAACATCAGAACTGCTTCTCAAAAGACTGCTTCTCAAAACTGTTCTTGCCATGCCTTTTATATTTG
Source organism: Cabassous unicinctus (assembly GCA_029593785.1). Taxonomy (NCBI): domain Eukaryota; kingdom Metazoa; phylum Chordata; class Mammalia; order Cingulata; family Chlamyphoridae; genus Cabassous; species Cabassous unicinctus. Next base: position 12,896 of record JAQZBX010043793.1, on the reverse strand, counting down.
ATTCCCCACCCACCAAGGGGTGGGGCTCAACGCCCTAATCATAACCTAATCATGCCCAGATTAACAGATCAGTTTACAAGCATGATCCAATTATATTTTGGAATTCATAATTATATCAAATTGGCCAATGGTTACATAATCCAATAAAAAAAATTGGGCAAAAGATTTAAATAGACATTTCTTCAAAGAGGAAATACAAATGGCCAAAAAAGCACATGAAAAAAATGTTCCATATCACTAGCTGTTAGGGAAATGCAAATCAAAACAATGCATTATCATCTAACATCACATAGAATAGCCATTATTTAAAAAACAGACAACAAGAAATGGTGGAGAGGATGTGGAGAAATAGGAAAGCTCCTTCTCTGTTGGTGGGATTGTAAAATGGTGCAGCCTATGTGGAAGACAGTTTGGTGGTTCCTCAGGCAGCTAAATATAGAACTGCCATATGTTTCAGCAATTCCTCTACTAGGAATATATCCAGAAGAACTAAAAACTATGACACAAACAGACATCTGTACACTGATCTTCACAGTGGCGTTATTCACAAGTGCCAAAAGATGGAAAAAAACCAAGTGTCCATCAACCAATGAATGGATAAACAAAAATGTGGTGTATATATAAGATGGAATACTATGATGCAGTAAGAAGAAATGAAATTGGGACACATGCGATAACATGGATGAATCTTGAAGACATTATGCTAAGTGAAGTCAGCGAGACACAGAAGGACAACCATTGCATGGTCTCATTAATATGAACTAAATATGAAGAATAAACACATGGAGTTAAAACTTAGAGTATAGGTTATTAGGAGATAAGAGGAGGGTTGAGAAGAACTACTGGTGCTTAATGCATGTAGAAGCTTTAATTAACTTGACTGTAAAAGTGTGGAAATGAACAGAGTTGATGGTAACACATTATAGTGAGTAGCAGCTGGTTTATAAATGGGATTGTGGCAGAAAAGGGTAGTCTGGGGAAGTAAATGTCAATTGAAACAAAGCTAGAGAATAACCTAGGGACTGAAAAACACAGTGAATGCAGAGGTCGATGAGAATTGTGGTTAACAGTACAAATACAGGAATGTCCTTCCATGAACTAGAATAAGTGTATAATACTATTAGAAGATGGTAAGAATTTGGAGAAGCAAAGGAAAAATATAATTAATTTAACCTATGGACTGTACTTAAGAGCAATATTGTAATATTCTTATATCAACGTTAAAGATGTACTGTGTTAATAATAGGGGTATGGAAAATATACCAAATGTATGCTATAGACCATAGTTAATGGTAATATTCTGATGATATTATCTCATAATCTGTAACAAATTTTCCACAACAATGTAGTGTTTTGGAGGATTGTTGAATGAGACTTCCACACATGTGCATGACTGATTTGTAAGTTTACAATTTCTCTAATAAAAATACATAAAAATTAATGGTTATATCTTGTTGGTTTATTATCCAGTCTGTTTTAAATAGAGTTTTAACTGTCTTGGTTCTTCCATGTCTTTTCATCATTAAGTAGAGGGGAGCTCCAAGCTCACAATAAGAAAAATTACCCTCTTTTTTAACACATCTTGAATTAATAAACTGGATATGTACAATGCTTATAATAATATAAACTGTTTCGATTTTCACAAAAATCATATTCTATCTCAATTTATTTTCATTGTACACCATCTACATTAGTTCATCAGTACCACAAAACTAATTTGATGTGATATCATGGTATTTTTCCAGGAATAGATAGTTTTTAAGATTTTATTTATTTATCCCCCCCTGCTGCTTGTGCTTGCTGTATCCATTTGCTGTGTTTTTCTGTGTCTGCTTGTCTCCCTTTATTGGGTCGTCCTGTTGCTTCAGCTCACCACGCCATGCCGGGCGGGCCGGTTTGCCTTCACCAGGAGGCCCCGGGAATCAAACCCGGGGCCTCTCATGTGGTAAACGGGAGCCCTATCCATTGAGCCACATCCGCTTCCCTAGATAGCATTTTTGAAAGAAGAAAACATCATTCTAAAATACAGGCACTTTGTTCAGATGCAAAACATGCAAATGCATGTAGAAACATTTGTAGTTTTTCTTTAGTCAGATATAAGAGTTCCTGCAGCACCTCAAAGTTACATTTTTTTTTCTTATCTACATGGAATTTTTATAAGTCCATCTGATAATAACACCAAGACAGTGTTGAGTTAATGACAATAGTGCACATTTGTAAAATATTCCACATTTACCTGCTTCTGCAATGAATACAGTGGAGACTAAAAATTACAACATATTTGTAAAGAAAATAAAGGGAGAAAATATGCAAATACAATATGGTTTGTTCTATATTTATATCTTTTTTCTCCAAATTAAGAAAAGTATGTTATGGCTATTAATGGAAACAATTTATGGGAAAGATAAGCATACCCTCTCTTTAATGTCTTACAAACTCTTAACTATTCAGGATATGAAAGATTATAGAAGATTTTTCTAAGCTTTTTAGTTTTCTTCTTTTGATTCTCTAACCAATATTTACCCAATTATTTTTACCCATTACAGACAAAGTGCTGAAGCTAATTTCACTATCTTATCTAATGAGATTCTTAAATTTCTTAAGCTAATAAAAATACTGTGAGTACTTAAAAGTATTATTTTGGAGTTCAATTGATCACTTTACACCTGTCACACATCAGTAGGTAGTACAGAGGATCAACTTTACTTATTTTGGGGGACTATTTATTTGAGAATCTGGATTTTTTAAAAATCTCTTGATAATCTGGCAAATTACAGAAAACATATTAGACTAATTGCATTTAACTTTCCAATATTCACTTCTACTAGATTTTAGTGGAAGTAACTTAAAAACATCATTAATGCAGAAAGTTTAATTTGCATATTCTTTTTCTTTTCTTTTTATATCAGTTTTTCAAAATATGGTGATAACTTCTACATCATACCTTATGTAACATGTAAGCACTGCAAATGCTCATCTATTCATCCCTTCACTCATTAAGTATATATCCAGTGAGTAACTCTTCTATTTACCTAACAGCACATAAGACAAGAACAACTATATAGGTAAGGAGCTTATATACTAGTGGAGGAGACAAACTAGAAATTACAATCTAAGTAGATAAGGTAGGTAATTATAGGTTATCACCTGAACACATTGGATACACATCTATCCGTTACCTCCATATCACATGAGTTTCCTAAAGAAAGGGGACAAATTCTAACAGTTTTCTACCTTTAAATGAGGACAATAAAACTGGGAAAATGCAACATCAATCTTAGTATACCTTATAAGGATAAAGAATATGTTTAAAAATATATATTTTTAAAATCATTAAAATTGAAACAATAGAAAAGAGAGCTGAAGCTATGTAAGTGCAGACACTGCTGTGATTTTCTTAAACAATTTATACCTACTTCAAGGCTGTCACATAACAGTTACTAGTTAACATTTCAATTTCTTTATTTCTATATCTCAATTCTATGGCATTTTATGAATTATAACTTTTCCACATTTTGTTGTTGTTACTTAAAATTGTCATTTATTAAGTGCCTAATATGTCATTAAAATCTTAAACTTATGTGGAAGGTATGAAATAACATGAGCAAGTAAAGTTACTCAGTTTAAATAAGCTGCCACAGTTCATGCACACAGCAAAGGTCATAGCTGTGATATGGACACATGTCCTGATTGTGATGAGGTCACTGTCTTCCAATTCCATAAAATTCCTTCTACTAAGGAAATAACTATATCTTTCTACTCATATGTTATTTTTATGACCCAGTGAAAATATGCCTACTTACTAGTGGTTTCCTTCTGATAAGGTTACTGAAAATGTTACTAAGTTCAGAAGTTAAAATGAAAAATACCACTCACAACTTATTTCCTAGCTGGAGGACATAAACCTTAGTCTAAATGCCAAGGATCATTTCCTTGAAGAGCAAGCTGGATGCCTGGATGCAGCAGTGTATCTTATTTTGCAGAAAATAAACTTTAAGAAAGAATAAATGCTTTTTAATGATGCTATGAACTCTTTTACAAATAAATTCACCCTTCATTTGTCAATCCTAAATTAACATTGGGAAATGTGCCATGCTTTCCAGAGGGACTTAAAGTCCTGCCTTTGAACCAACCTTGTTCTCTTCTGATACATTTGAAGGTTAATAAGCATATTTTAGAAAGTAAAATATACCTAGGGACCTACATTATGTTAGCTACTTTGGAAGATTTTCTTAAAAGGAAATAATATCTAAGAGCTGGAGCTTAATATTGAATAGCTTAGAAACAGTTGGGGAAAGGAAACATAGGATACAATCAGAGTGTTGAATAGTATATTTGATTTTAGAACTTTTCTACAAATACATTGGGAATACAATAAAAAGGAGAAGCTAGCATTAACTTATGCAGTCAGGAAAAGCTGAAAAGAGAAGGAAAATTCTGCTGTGACTTGGGTCCAACCTTGCATAGTAGAAAAGTTTTGGACTGAGATTCATAAAACTTGGCATCTACCTGTATGAATATTTCCATTTATTCTTTCATTGATTCATTTAATTAATTTATACATGGATGATACCAAAATTTATTGAATACTTACTATGGGCCATGCATTGTCCTACATACTGTAGTGGGTGTTTCTTAATGAATAAAACGTGTGGTTCTTTGACTTACAAAGTTTGTACTCAAATAAACAAATCGAAAACAACACAATTACCTACCTGTCTACCTACTAGCTCTTTTTCTCTTGTTCTCTCTCTATGTACATACATGTGTATATATATGTATATATTTATATATATGTGTGTATTTAACATGCACATATTTATTTAATATTTTTAAATTATGATAAATACTGTAAGAAAATGAACAAACAACAAAAAGAAAAAAGAATATACACAGAACTACCTAGGTAGAGTGAACAGGGAAAATATTGCTGAAAAGTGACGCTGAAGTGTCCTGAAAAATGCAAGATGCCTCCTTTACAGAGGGAAGAGCATGTGTGAAAGCTCTGGGGTCAGAGCAAGCTTGGAGTGATAAAAAAAATTAAAGGAGCTACTGTGGCTGCAAAAAGGGAGAGAGTAGTAGATGATGAGTAGAAGGATCAGGCAAGGACAGGAACATGTAGGGCTTTATAGAACCTTGAGAACTACTGGTAAATTGAACTAATTATATTTGAAAGGGGTTATGAATATTAATTGATCATTTCAAAGATAATGGCATGTTGTAAGTGGGGAATATTTTGGAGCGAATTTAGAATGGAAGCAATAGTGAGGCTCGTAGAGTAGTTCCAGGCAGCTTAGAATGGTGGCTTAAAATGGTGACAGTGGAAATGGACATAAATTAACAAATTTGATACATACTTTACAGGCAAAAAATAGAAAGGGACACTTGATCAGCCTGTGGCTTGCATTCGCCATGAAAATGTTCAATTCCATTATTTATAATATTATTTTAGAGTTCTAAATTTTATAAAATTTATGGGAGTTTTAATATGGAATATTAGAAAATCAAATGTCATTACGGAAGGTTTAACTTTACTTCTGCATGAAATAAAAATTCTAATCTTGGCTATAACAGTATGTTTTATTCATTTTCCTCACCTATTATTTGGGGTTAATAAGCATCATTTTGAATTTATGTTCCAATCCCTAAATTGCTACATTTTAATGATAATGTAAACAGGTTTTATTGAAGGCTTTTTCATTGTACTCTAACTAATGCTTTGGGATCTGGAAAAGAAACTTATAAATAATAATGCTGAAAGAAGACATCTTCAAAAGATGTTAAATTATATACGAAGGCTTCAGATGCTGTAGCAATAAGGTCATCTGGACTTCACAGGGAAAAGTCAGTCTCCAAAAGGTCCCTCCCACTAAAAGCTCTTCCATGATCCAATGTGATTTCAATAATCTTTAATCCTCTTTTCCAATTCTGTCACAGGGGAAAAAGAAAAAAATAAAATCCACCATTATTATTTTATTGAATTTTTAAAATGTTCTTTATTAGAGAAGCTGTGGGTTTACAGAACAATTATGCATAAAACACAGGATTGCCCTATTATTAATACTTTGCATTGGTGTGAAACATTTGTTTCAATTGATGATAGCATGTTTTTACAATTTTACTGCTAACTATAGTCCAAGCTTTAACTGAGGTTCCAGGATTTGTTTAGTTCCATGGATTTTTTAATTTTTTTTATTCTATTATCATATATACAATCTAACATTTCCCCTTATAATCACATTCAGATATACATCCCAGTGATGATAATTACATTCACAATATTATGTTACATTGCCTCCACCCATTATGAAAACATTTCAATTATGACAAATAGGAACACTGTATATTGTAAGCCTCAACTTCCCATTCACAATCCCTACCCTGGTAACCTATAGTCTAGATTCTAACTCTATGAGTTTGTTTATTCTATTTATTTCAAATCAGTAAGATCATATAATATTTGTCCTTTTCTATTTGGCTTTTTTCATGCAAAATGATATCTTCAAGGTTCATCCATGTTGTTGCATGTATCAGGACTCCATTCCTTTTTAATGTTGAATAATATTCTACTGAATGTATATACTACATTTTGTTTATCCACTCATCACTTAATGGACACTTGGGTTGAAGCCACCAAATGGCAATTGTGACTGATACTGCTATGAGCATCCATGTGCAAATTTCTGTTCGAGTCCCTGCTTTCAATACTTTGGTTATATCCATAGTAGCGGGATTGCCAGCTCATATGCTAATACTATACATAAATAGTTTCCTGAGGAGTCACAAAACTGTCTTCCTCGGAGGCTGCACCATTTTACATTGCCACCAGCAGGGTATGAGTATTCCTATTTCTCCACATCCTTTCCAACACTTGTTATTTTCCTTTTTTTTTTTAATAGCAGCCATTCTAATGGGTATCAAATGGTATTTCATTGTGGTTTTGACTTGCTTTTCCCTTGTGGTTAATGATGTTGAGCATCTTTTCATGAGCTTTCTGGCCATTTGTGTATCTTCCTTGGAGAGATGTCTCATTTTTAATTGTGTTGTTTGTCTTTTTGCTAAGTTGAAGAATTTCATTATATATTCTAGATATGAAACATTTATTGGACATGTGGTTCCCAATATTTTTTCTCATTATGAAAGTTGCCAATTTACTTTCATAATAAAGTCCTTTTAGGCAAAAGAAAAAAAGAATTTAATTTTGATGAGGTCCCATTCATGTATTTTTTCTTTCGTCATTTGCACTTTGGGTGTAAAGTCCAACAAAAGTTCATGAAGATGCTTTCTTATGTTTTCTTCTAGGAGTTTGGTAGATTTCAGTCTTATATTTAGGTCTTTGATCAGTGGTGTGAGATAGAGATTGTTCATCTTCTTTTTTTTTTTCTAAAAAGAGATTCAGTTTTCACAACAACATTTGTTCAAGACAATTCTTCCCAATTGAGTTATCTTTGCCCCCATATCAAAATTTTTTTGGCTATAAATCTGAGAATTGACTTCTGAGCTCTCGATTAAATTCTATTAGTCTATATGACATTCTTATGTCAGTACCATGCTGTTTTGATTACTGTGCCTATGATATAATATTTAAGCTTGGGAAATGTAAATCCTCCAACTTCATTCTTATTTTTCAAGATGTCTTGGGCTATTCTGGCCCCCTTACCTTTCCATATAAATTTGATGATTGGCTTTTCCATTTCTGCAAAGAAAGCTATTGGAATTTTGATTGGGATCACTTTGAGTAGGATTGACATCTTAATGATAATTAGTATTCCAATCCATGAAATCCATGAACATGGAATACATTTCCACTTGTTTTGGTATTCTTTGATTTCTTTAACCCAAGTTTTGTAGTTTTCTGTGTATAAATTCTTTAGATCCTTGGTTAGATTTATTCCTTGATATTTGATTGTTTCTTTTCTATTATAAATGGAAATTTTTTTTTTTTTATTTCTTGTTTGATTCTTCATTGCTTGTATATAGAAACAATACTGATTTTGGGATGTTATCTTGTACCCCACCACTTTGCTGAATTCATTTATTAGCTCTAGGAGATTTGTCCAGATTTTCTCTGTATAGATCATGTCATCTTCAAATAGAGAAAGTTTTCCTTCTTTCTTTCCAATTTAGATTTTAAAAATTTCTTTTTCTTGCCTAACTGCTCTGGCGAGAACTTCCAGAACAATATTGAATAACAGTTGTAACAGATCAGGTGACTGATCTTGGAGGTAAAGCTTTCATTCACTATTAAGTAGGATGTTAAGTGGGCTTTTCATATATGTCCTTTATCATGTTCAGGAGGTTTCTTTCTATCCCTAGTGTTCCGAATGGTTATTATTCAAGAAGAGTTGCTAGATTTTGTCAAATGCCTCTTCTGCCTCAGTTGAGATGATCATGTGTTGCCTTTTCTTTCATTCTGTTAATGTGGTGCATTACATTAATTGATTTTCTTATATTGGTTGAACCACTCTTGCTAGCAGGGATAAATCTCATTTGATCATGGTGTATAATTCTTTTATTTTATTTTTTTTAATTTTTAATTTTAGGAGGCACTGGGGATTGAACAGGACTTCGTACATGAGAAGCAGGTGCTCAACCACTGAGCTACACTCACTCTGCTATAATTCTTTTAATATGCTGTTGCATTCAATTTGCTAGTATTCTGTTGAAGATTTTTGCATCCATGTTCATAAGAGATATTGGTGTGTAGTTTTCTTTTCTTGTGGTATCTTTATCTGGCTTTGGTATGAAGATAATGTTGGCCTTGTAGAATGAACTTAGGAGTGTTCCCTCCTCTTCAATTTTTTAGAAGAATTTGAGCAGAACTCCAGTTCAATCATCTTGGAATGTGTGGTAAAATTACCCTGTGAAACCATCTTACCTTGGACTTTGCTTTGTTGGGATATTTTGGATTATTACTGATGTAAATGCATTTCTAGTAACTGGTTTGTTGAGATCTTATATTTCTCCTTGAGTCAGCATAGGTAGTTTGGTGTTTCTAAAAGTTTGTCCATTTCATCCAGATTAATCTATTGACGTACAGTTGTTCTAGTATCCTCTTATAGTCCTTTTTATTTCTGCAGGACGGGAAGTAATGTTCTCCTTACCCTCTCTGAGTTTCATGATTTGTATCCACTTTTTTTCTTTGTAAGTCTGTCTAAAGGTTTGTCAATTTTATTCATCTTTACAAAGAACCAATACTTGGTATTCTTGATTACTCTCAATTGCTTTTTTATTTATTTTTTGTTCTATATTTCATTTATTTCCACTCTAATCCTTGTAATTTCCTTCCTTCTGCACACATTTTAATTTTTTCTTCTTTTTGTAGTCCTTCCAATCTTGATGTTAGTCTCATATCTGATTTGAAGTCTCTCTCTCTCTTTTTTTTTTTTTAAGGTACTAGGGAGGGGGAATAAACCTGGGTCCTCCTATGTGATATGCTGGCACTCAACCACTTAAGCTACACCAGCTCTCTCTCCATTTTTAATGTAAGTAATTAGAGCTATACATTTCCCTCTCAGCATTGCATTGGCTACATCCCATAGTTTTTATATGTTGTATTTTCATATTCGTTAGCCTCAAGATATTTCCTAATTTTGCTTTTGATTTCCTCTTTAACTCATCCGTTTCTTAAGAATATGTTGTTTACTTTCCACATATTTGTGAATTTTCAATTTCACCCTTTGTTATTGATTTCTAGCTTAATTCCCTTGTGACTGGAGAAGACACATTATTTGACTTTAGTATTTTTTAATTTTTGAGAGTTATTTTGTGACCTAAAACATTGTCTGTACTGGAGAATGATCCAGGTGCACTCAAGAAGAATGTGTATTCTGATTTTGTTGGGTGAAGTGTTCTATATATCTCTGTTAGGTCTAGATGGATTAGAGTATCATTCAAGTCTTGTCTTTCTTTGTTGACCTTTGTACTAGATATTCTATCCATTGTTGAAAGTGATATATTAAAGTTTCCTCATATTAATCTAGAACCGTCTATATCTCCCTTCAACTCTGTCAGTATTTGCTTTATATATTTGGAGCTCTGTTGTTAGGTACATATATATTTATAACTATTACATCTTCTTATTGTACTGACTCCTATTACTATATAATGACTATCTTTTTCCCTTGAAACTGCTTTTGACTTAAAGTCTATTTTATCTGATATTAGTATAGCTGCCTCAGCTCTCTTAGTTTACTATTTGAATGGTATATTTTGTTTCCATCCTCTCACTTTCAACCTACTTATATCTTTGAATTTAAGATGAGTATATTGCAGACAGCATATAGTTAAGTCATGTTTTCTTATCCACTCTGCTAATCTCTGGCTTATTGGAGAGTTTAATCCATTTGTATTTAAAGTCATTACTGATAATGCAGGACTTTCTTCTGCCATTTTGCTATTTAGCCTTTGTAAATCTTATACCTTTTTTTATCCCTCAATTCTTCCATTAATGCCTAATTTTCTATTTGATTGTTTAATGTTGTGCTATAGTGAGTGGCTTTTTTTTTCTATCTGGATTTATTTTTCATCTTTTTTTCCCTTGGGGCCAACATGGGGTTAAAATTTAACATGTAAATATTTACAATCATAACTTTAATAGTGTACACATATACTTCTCATATACTCTTCCTTCCCCCCACCTGTTCTGTACTTGTAACCAAATATATCTTTGTACATTGTATCTCTACAACCATAACTTTATCATTACTTTTTTTGCATTTGTATTTTAGTACCAGCAGGAAGTAAGAAGTTGGGTTCCATACCAAAAAAATACATTACAGTAGTACTGACATCTATAATTACCCAAGCAGCTACATTTACCTGAGATCTTTAATTATTTATGCCACTGTCTAGTGCCCTGGCCTTTCAGTTTAAATAGCTCCCTTTAGCATTGCTCATATGACAGGTCTACTGGTGATGAAATCCCTCAGCTTTTGTTTATCTGGGAATCTCTCCCTCATTTTTGAAAGACATTCCCACAGAATATCAAATTAGTGCTTGGAAATTTTATTCATTCAACATTTTAAATATTTATTCCCACTCTCTTCTTGCCTCCATGGCTTTTGATGGGATATTGGCACTTAATCTAATTAGGACTCCCTTGTACACAACAGGTTTCTTTTCTCTTGCAGCTTTCAGAACTCTCTCCTTCTTTGCATTCTGCACTTTGATCAGTATGTGGCAAAGCACATTATTATTCAAATTTATCCTGTTCTCTGGGATTCTTGGATGTGCATATTAACAATTTTTAATTAAGTTTGGGAAGTTTTCTGTCATTATTTCTTTGAATATTCCTTCTACCCCTTTTTCTTTTTGTTCTATTTCTGGGACTTCCATAATGTGTATACTGATACACTTGATGTACTTCATGGTCTTATACTATTTTTGTTTTTTATATTTCTTTTTTTCTCTGCTCCTTACACTGACTCATTTCAAATGTCTTGTCTTCAAGTTCACTGATTATTTATTCTTCCAGTTCCAATCTCCTCTTTGAAACCCTCCTGAAAGTTTTCATTTCAGTTATTGTGGTCTTCATCTCTAATAATGCAATATGGATCCTTTTAAAAATTTCTCTCTTTACTAAGATTCTCATATTGCACATCCATGGATTTCTTGATATCCTTTAGTTCTTTCTTTATATTTGCCTTCACCTCCTTGAGCATTTTTTAAATAATTATTTTAATGGTTTTATTCGGTATGTACACATTCTAGTCTTCTTACCTTCTCCCTTTGGACAGAAAATCATTTTCTGTATCTTTTTCTTTTAATTTATTTTTTTATTTTTATTTTTTATAAATATATATGTATATATGTGCCTTTGCTTACATAAATGTTATTTTTTTACTATATATTTTAAAAGATGCTTAGATTACATAAATGTTACACAAAAATTACAGGGATTACCATGTTCCCCACCTCCCACACCTCCCATAACATTCCACATAAACATCTTTCATTAGTGTGGCTCATCACCTACAATGGATATACACATCCTGGGGCTTTGCCACTAAGCATGGGCCATAGTTCATAATGTAGACCACACTCTTTCCCACACAGTTCTGCATGGTATATGCAGATGTAAAATGGCCTATATCTGTTGTTGTAACGTCACTCAGGATAATTCCCAAGTCCTGAAAAAGCCCCTATATTACAACTGCTTTTCCCTTTCCTGCCCCAAAAGCATCTAGTGTCCACTGGCTCCACCTCACTGTTATAATTTCTTCCATTGCTTGAATCACAATATGTCTACAACAGAGTACAATTGAGTCCACTCTAGTCCACAGCTCTTCCCCCAATCCTGAGGAGTCTGGGATGACGATGTTCACTCCACCTCCAAGTGAGAGTGGGCTTATATTCCATGGATATGGTGGATGGGATTTTCCTGCCTGCAGCTGCAGGCTCTCTCCATTCCCTGGGATGGCCGTTGTCCATCATCGTCTCCTCACCAGGTGACTTGGGTGAGTCCATTGAGACTCACCTACTGCAGAGTAGGAGTTACACCTACACCAAGATTCTAGGCACAGCTGGCACATGGGCAGGCCAGAGGCTCCAGTCTCTGGAAGTACACCTACAAACTCCAACATCACATATAGGTTTGAATAGAAGAGACTGATGGACCATGTGCAGGGAGGACTTATTTGAGTCCAACTCTGTCACTCTCAGAAGCACAGATTCCAAAGTAGAGCCCACTGATAAGGCATCAATATCTGGAGCTATCCCCCCTTATATAGGACCTGGGTGTCTCCAGAGCCCTCAGGAGCCCCTCTGTGTGGGGTGATAACCACTTTGGTGTTCTATGAGATCCTACTGAGGTGTGCATAAGTGTTACCTCTGGGATGACCTCCCGACTCTCTTTGAAGTCTCTTAGCCACATGAACTCCTTTGTCTTTACCTTT
>JAQZBX010043792.1:0-21556 GCA_029593785.1 Cabassous unicinctus | reverse complement strand
AACAACCTACACTAACCCTAGAAGAAACAGAAGACTTCAACAAACCAATCACAAGTAAAGAAACTGAAACAGTCATCAAAAAACTCCCCAAAAGGAAAAGCCCAGAACCAGATGGTTTCACAGGTGAGTTCTACCAAGCATTCAAAGAAGATTTAATACCAATCTTACTCAAGCTCTTCCAAGAAATTGAACAAGGAATACTACCAAACTCATTCTATGAAGCCAATATCACCCTAATACCAAAGCCAGATAAAGATATCAAACAAAAAAATTACAGACCTAATGAATACGGATGCAAAAATCCTCAACAAAATAATTGCAAACCAAATCCAAAAACACATTAAAAGAATTATTCATCATGATCAAGTGGGTTTTATACCAGGCATGCAAGCATGGTTCAACACAAGAAAATCAATCAATGCAATACACCACATTAATAAACCAAAGAAAAATCACATGATTCTATCAATTGATGCAGAAAAGGCATTTGACAAAATACAGCATCCTTACTAGGAGATAAAAGATAAGAGGAAGGCTGAGAAGGACTACTGATTCTTAATGTATGCAGAAGTGTTAATTAACTTTACCGCAAAAGTATGGAAATGTATAGAGCTGATGGTAGCACATTATACTGAGTAATAGTGGTTTTATAAATGGGATTGTGGCTGGAAACGGTAGTTTAGGTATGTTAGTGTCAATTGATAGAAAGCTAGAGAATAATCTAGGGACTGAATAACACAGTGAACCCAGAGGTGGATAAGAATTATGGTTGATGGTACAGATGCAAGTGTCTTCTGTGAGCTAGAACAGATGTATGTCACTATTGCAGGGTGGTGGAAATGTGAAGCAGCATGGGAAAAATATACTTGGTGTGACCTATGGACTGTGGTTAACATCAATACTGTAATATTCATGCATCTATGCCAAAGATGTACTGTGTTGATAATGGGGAAGTATGAAAAAAGTGTGTCAAATGTATGCTATGGACCATAGTTGGTGGTAGTAGTCTGATGATATTATCTCATAATCTGTAACAAATGTTCCACCATGGTGTGGTGTGTTGATGAAGGGCTATTGTATGGGAATTCCACACACGTGCATGATTGTTTTGTAAGTTCACAACTTCTGTAATAAAAATATATTTAAAAAATAATAGGGAAGGTTGGGGGAAAAATACACAAAACGTAAGATATGGACTATAGTTAGTAGTAAGATTTTGACGATATTCTTTCATAATTTAAAACAAATGTCTCATAACAATGCAAGGTGTTGGTGGTGGGTTGATGTATGGACTCCAGGATGATGTTATACATGTTTGTTTTATAAGTTCACAACTTTTACTATACACTTATTGTTTATGTATTTTCATGTATGAATGATATACTTCAATTTAAAAAAAATAAGGAGGGTGCTTTAGTCAGGGTTCTCTAGGGAAAAAGAACCAACAGGAGATATCTGTAAATGGTATGAGATTTTATAAAGTTCTCTCATGCGACCGTGGGGATGCACAAGTCCAAATTCCACAGGGCAGGCTGCAAACCAGGGGCTCCCATGAAGGTCTGTGATGAGTTCCCAGGAGAAGCAGGCTGTCTGAAGTAGAGCTGGGAATTATCTCTCTGAATGCTGAAATCATTTAAGGCCTTCAACTGATTGGATAAGAAGTCACTCATTGGACTGGACAAGACGGCAATCTCCTTAGTTGATTGTAGATATAACCAACCATCTAGGCAATCAACTCACTGATGATTAAAGTCCTTGAAATGCCCTTGTATTACAATTAGCCCAGGGCTTGCTTGACAAGACAACTGGGCACCATTATTTGGTCAAGTTGACACATTAGCCTAACCATCACAGGTGGTAAAACTGATTGTAAGAAAACAATAAATTACTTACGTTATTGGGGGTTTTGTTTTAAGCCACTCCTTATGAAGCAGCTGTGGTCAGTTTCTTACTTTTTACTGATTTTTCCATGATAAAAAATTTAAAACTTATACAAAAGTTAAGAGAGAATAATATAATGAACCATCATAGACCCATCACAAAGCTTCGACAATTCTTGACTGGTGGCTGATTTTGTTTCCTCTATAAGATCCCATACGTCCCTCTACTCCCAACCACAGATTATTGTGAAGTAAATCCCAGACAGAATATCATTTCAACTGTACATATTTCAATATGTGTCATTAAAAGATAACTCATAAAAAAAAAGAAACAATTAGACCATCACACATATACACACAATCAACAAGTCTTTAATAACATTAAATATCAAGCTAGTGTTCATATTATCTCAAATGCCTTATAATATTCTTTTTTATCCCCCAGTTTGAATTAAAAAATGTAAATTCATACACTACTGCTGGTTAATGTTTCTTAAGTTTTTAAAAAAATCTATAGATTTCCTTTCTGCCACTTTACTTCCTTGAAATGTGCTGAAAAAAAAGTGAGTCATTTTCTGCAGTTTCCCACAATCTGTGTTTTGTTGAATGACTCCTCATAGTAACATTTAATATATTCCTTTGTCTCCTGTGTTTCCTGTAAATTGGTAGTTAAAACTAGAGGCTTGATCAATTCAGAGTTTTGTTTTGTGTTTTTTTTTTTGGCAAGAACATTTCAGAGGTAGGTTCTATATTTCTAACAAGATATTGGAAGCATTCCTTCTTCATTTATTAGCAGGAATACCTCTATAGAGAGAAACCTCCCCTCATCAACTATTTGGTATCTCTGAAGACAGATCATACAGGGAAAGGCAGAATAAAATGCTTGATTATTTCCCTTAATTTATCAGTTTTAAAAATAATGAGTTGGTTCCCTACTATTCTTTAGAGGTGATCACTAAGGGATTTGAAATTTTCCAATCCATTGGTCATTAGCTGTTCTATCTTTGTCCAGTGGAAACCTACTCAAGAATGCTTTGGGCAAAGTCTAATATTCTTCAATAGCTTCTTTGCTTTGATAGATATGACCTGATATTCAGGTTCATCTTGCACAGTTCCTGCTCCAGACTGGCAATCAGCAGGTCTCTAAATACCATTAGTATTCAGAAATGCTATTTAGAAACAGAGCATTAGGAGCGGTTATTGCTACTGGAATGGTCCTTGTTTCTAGGTTTTTTGAGAGGATAAAGCTGGGAAATATGTATTTTTCAAAAAGAAAAGATACACTTTTAGTTCATATTCATAGTCAAACAAATTCAGGACTACAGAATTTTTAAGTCTTACCTGTTTCTTTCTAGCTCTCAAAATACCAATATAATTACTCATTTGCTTTACTACCAATGTAGTCAAATAATACCAATACTACCATCAACAATAACATTACCTACAACAGGTTAGAGTCATGTTTTTAAACTTTTTGTCCTGAACATATATCTCACTAGGAATAAATAGTCAAATTACTGTGTTTTAAATTACTTGGTACCGTTTCACTCTGAGTAGTAATTCCACCATCCAGAAACAGGTTGGCATTTTTACATCTTACTAGATTTTTAGGGAAAACCCTTTAAAATTTAATTTTGTTTTAAATTATGTAAAATATACATGACTCCAAAATCTATAATATATTCAAAGAAGTCTAGCTTCTATTCCTATTCTTTGCACCCTATTTCCTCCATCCCTCCCTCCCTAGGTGATTATTTTTTTATTTGATTCTGCCATTGTTTTAAGTATAATATATATCCATACACATAAGCATATGCAAGTATATATTTGTATACACACATAAATATATATATATATATATGTACGTGTATGTGTATACATACTTTTTCCAAACTCTTCCTTCTTAAAGAGAAAAATAATATATAGATTTTTCTTTGTTGACTTCATGAGTCAAATTCACTCCAGGAGTCCAATTTCACATTATGACTCAACTTTACTTTATGAGTCAAATTATATTCATAATGGATGTAATCTTCCTGTATGTGGTCATGTGGTCAATTTGCTCTTTTTTGGTATATCTTCCAGTATTTAGAACTATTGGCATGTTTGTTCTACTGGTTATATTTATACTAATCCTTTATATAATATCCTTGATCTCCACTTTTTTGGCTATCGGCTATTGGTTCTCAACTATAAGCAATATTAATATAAGGCAATAACTTCCTCTATCCCTAGCCATTCCCTCTCTCTAAGGATCCAATTTGAAATAGTATCCTTTTACTCTCAATTAATATTTATAAGGCAACCAAAGGACATTCTACTTTTCAAACATTCTCCCCATCTCCTTCCCTTTTCTGGTAGTTACACTCTATTTACACTGTCAGAACATACAGCCACTGTATGTTATACTGTCTCCCTTAAACCCATCACTTAGTCTTAGTTCTATAGATAAAGACATATTTAATACTTACCGAACGTTGTTAGGTAGAAGTCTCTTCAATCATATTGGTTGTCTGAAACTCATTTCTATGGAAAGGTCCCCTTGAACAATATTCTTGGAGTTCTTATATGGCCCTAACAGTGCATCTGAGATGCCTGTATCTGGGAGTCAGTTTGGCTAGATATATAGTCCCTGGCTCACAATTTATTTACTATCTTATTTATGTTACTCCACTGTCTTCTGGCATAAGAGATAAATCTGTTAACAATCTGATTTCCTTCCTCTCATAAATGACTTAGCTATTTTGTCTCGTGGCCCAAATAATTTTTTTTTCTATAAAGTCCAGCAGATTTATTAGAAAATGTCTTCATGTTGACTGTTTGGGGTTAACTCTCCCTGATTTGTAGAGTGCCCTTTCAATACATAACTTCAATATTAATTTCATGGAAGTTTTCTTGAATTCTAATTTTTTTTCTATTACATTGCTTTGCTTTTGTTCTCCAGGAGCTCATACCACACATACATTGGCTCTTCTGTACCTATTTTCAATGACAATTCCTTTCTCTTGAATCTTTATCTCTTTAGCGATTTCTTTTCTATTTTAAACCTTTCATTTTCAGTTTCACATAAGAACCTGTGTTTATTCAGTCTTGTGTTCCTTCTAGTTTAGTTTTCATTTCTGAAATGATTCTTTTTTTATTTCTAACTTTTCCTAAGTTCTTTCACCTCTTTTTAATACTTTTAATTCTATTTTCTCTAATCACCTCATTTTTGAGTTTTTCTAATTCTGATTTATACTAATTTTTTCTTAGCTTCTATTATTTTATTAACATTCTTTAAGCTCATTTAAAAATATTAGGTTATAGTTTTTATCTTTTTTTGTGGTCATATTTTTCATTGTCCTGAGGAATATTATTCTGCTCTTTATCTCCTAAAAAAATTTGTATGGGATTTGACTCCTGCTCATTTTTAAGTGACATTAGGTTCCCTCTACTTTTATAAGGGAAGGGGTGGTCAGGATAGCTTTTTTTTTTTGGTCATTACTTCTTATGCATTTGTCTTTTAGAGCCTGTAAGAAGTAAGAAGTTGTGTGGCAAACCAAAAATACAACAGTACTTGGATTTACATTTACTCATGGAGTTACCTTTACTGGAGATCTTTCTCTCTTCAAGTGGCTTCAGTCAAATATCTAGTGTCCTTCCTAGGATAGCTTTTCTAATGTCATAGTCCTAGAACTCCCTCTTTTGATACTTTACAAAGTATTCAATTTCTTCTGGTGTTTCAGTTTGTAAGAGTTCAGATGACCCAGGTCCCCACTCTGCTTCAGCACCAGCAGACTTCCTGCAGACCCCTCGCACTCACTGGGAAACTGGAGCAGTGAAGCCCCGGCCCAGCTTCTGCTGCTGTTCTCAGAATGGCCCATCAAATCTTCCAGTGACACCTGGTGGTAATTTTTTAAGTTTTTCTAGCACTCAAGGCTTTCCTAAGTCCCTCTGCCTTCCCTCTGCTTCCTCCTGCAGTTGGGAGACCATAAAGGTCTTTTACCTATTGATGGTTTGGCCCTACTATTTGGTGTGGGGATACCTTATAACTTGGTTTTACCATAGATGTTGCCTATGGATTTTAGGTTTTGCTAGCCTAGTTGCTGTTTTTACAGATGTATTTGAGAAAAGCAACAACATAGGATGCCACCGCTGTTGTCATCTTCTCCAGATGCAACTGGTATTTGTAAGAATTAAGAGGTAGGGGAGATTATTTCATTCCTTAACACAGACAGATTTCTTTATTAAGATACAAAAGAATGGTCTCTAGAGTAAACTACACACATAATTAAGGAGAGAGAGAGGAGTTCTGCAGCTCCATTTGGAGAGGAGGTTTTTATACTGGAATCCATGGATGGGCCTTGGAGTTCCATGATCCTCTTGAAATTGTAGTCAAATTGAATAGATATGTTTCTATCATTTCTCGGGGGGGAGGGATTCTCAAAAAGCCCATGACCTACCAAAGCTAAGAACTACTATTTAAAAGGTACTTATTGTAACAGGCAAACTGGTTGTTGCACATTGTAGTGGATGAATTAGTAGCTACACCTTTCTAATGACCCATTAATGACAATTAATTAATTTAAGCAATAGGTCCTATGATACTGTTACACATGATAGGATGTTGGAATCAGTCTCTGTCCTTAAACTTACCATGTGGTACACACATGTTTTTATGTTGCTATTTCTGACCAAGGGGAGACATACTACAAAAGGAAAAATATAAACGGATATCTGTTTATTTGTATACGTATATTATTTCTGGGATGAAAACTCCAAGAACAAAGTTCTCAGCACCAATAAAATTTGGTTTCAGATTTTGGACTCCACAAAATTATATATACAGTTAATGTCTCTTGAGTTGAAATTAGTAACAAGTGCTAAAGAAATATACATAAAACAGTGCCTGGCACTAAGCACTCAATAAATGTTAGCAATTATTAATATTATTTCTAGACTTACAATATTTCTATTAAAGATGTAATATCTGACAGTTTTAGAGAGAGAATGAGAAAGCAATAAAATGACAGTTTCTTTCAATCACAAAACTAGCCAGTCCCACAAGATTTAAAGCCACACTATGTAAACACTGCTATTATGTGCTATATGGTACATTAACTCTAAAATTCTGATGTATTATCCTGATATTTAATAATCTGACAGTTACTATAATAATCTAACTAAAAATGAGAAATCAGGATGTCAAGTAAAATCCCAGTTAGTCTTGCCTTCTAAGGAATTTTCTCTTCATCATTTCAACCCACATTCTAGCTCATCAATGCGATTTCTCCCAATTCCTGTAATTACCATATTTATTAGAACACATTTTTTGTGCCTAATTTTAACCAATATTCCCTCCTTTTCTTCCATCTGGAT
This sequence comes from Cabassous unicinctus, assembly GCA_029593785.1. Classification (NCBI taxonomy): domain Eukaryota; kingdom Metazoa; phylum Chordata; class Mammalia; order Cingulata; family Chlamyphoridae; genus Cabassous; species Cabassous unicinctus. The sequence continues at coordinate 14,318 of JAQZBX010043792.1, read as the reverse complement.
AACATCTATTTTGCTTTCTCAGCTCTAAGACGTCCCCACCTAAGAGAATTTTCCTCCCTGCTCTGTTGGAGTTGGTTTGTGGAGGAGCTGTTTCCTCCTCTGAGCTCTCAAGTACTTAGTGACAGTTTATAAACACAATTACACCATTACAATTCTTTAAGATATATATATATATGTATGTCTTTCTTCTCCCTCAATAGTAGACTTCCCAAAGGCAGGGAGTGTTTCTTATTTGTTTGTACATATCTTGTGTAACTGATACTTCTGGATCCATTCTCTTCATTTTTGTTATTAACACCGACATTTTATTTGGCATGATAATGTGCCCAAAACAGATACTACTGGCTGTTTCCCAATGAACACTATTCCCTTCCTTAGTAATAGAACCCCTGAATTTTTACTGGGCACATAGCAAGGCCCTTTTTCTACCCCTCAAAGGAAAAGAAAAACAAAAACCCTATATTTCCTGGCCTCCTTTCAGCCAGAGATATCCTGGCAACCAGCTTCTGGCCAATGTGATATGAGACAAGGTGAAAGATACAGCATCCAGATGTACCATCCCTTCCCCATTTTCGCTCTTCTCAGGCTGAATGTGGACCCCAGAGGATGCAACGGTGAGCTATCGTCTTCCATGTGCAAAACTCAGGATACAACAGAGCAGCAAGCCAGAAAGAGCACGTACACAGCTGCTATTTTTAGCCCTGCACTTTTTTCCTCTCAAATTGTTATGTGAGAGAGAAATAATCTATCTTGTTAAAGCCACTACAACTTCTGGGCTGATACATATCTAGGATATATGACAGGCCTATATTCTATTAGGCCAATGTGATAGCATGGAAATTCCTGGGTGAGACACCCAGGACACCCTTTCAAGTAGGCTGACTTGGCTGCCTAGCACCCCTCTTGCCTGCCTCCATCCCTTCCTTTTGCTGCATGGAATGCAACTGTAACAGCGGGCCCTCCAAAAGCCACCATGTAAGCAAAAGGATAAGGGCAATGCCCTGGGGAGGTAAAAGGAAAAGCTGAAAGAAAAAGGTGCCATCACAGAGCCAGCATGCCAGCCCTAGGCTGTCTATATCTGGACTCTCGGTATTTTGAGAGAAAAATAAGCACTTGGTAATATCACTATTTTTCAAGGTATTTGCTAACTGTACCTAAACACACTCCTTTCTGATAAATGTAGGTATTCAGTAACTATTCAACAAAGCACTGAATGAAGGAATTAAGTTTGCTAAAAGCTAAATAAGGAACTTGTACAGCACTATAAGTTTATAAACGTTTCATAAACACTTGCCAACATAGGTGTCTCCTCTGCACCACGTGAGAAAGGCCATGACATCTCCTCTAAGGCTTCAGATAATGGCACAGAGGATGAGGCCTTTATCCACTGATGCTCCTAGATTACTACTTGTGAGCAGTGCCCCAATGGAAAAGTAAGATAGTTTTGAATCTCTGTTCAAAATGTTCATTGGAATCAGGGGAATAAAATTTTTCATAATACCAAGGACAGTCAACTATTAAATACTAACAAACACAACAAGAGAGTAGAACAGTAGTTTGATAAGTTAAGGAATGCTGCCACCATGTGGTAATTATCCTCTTCTTTCAGAAATATAATTTTATAAAGTAAAAGCTAATTATGCTGCCATAATGTATTTATCTTTTAAATATAACACACTTACGAACAACTTTAGTTTGTAATGGTAGCCAGTTTTTCTTAAAGTGAATTAATACTACCATCTTTCTCTCAATAACAGTGACAAACATTTGTCTAACACCTACATACAAGAGATTTTTAAAATGCTGTATCATTTAATCCTCACAAAAGTTCAAAAACTCTGCAATATATTATGAATTCCATTTTAAAGATGAGTAAACTAATTCTTTCTACCCCTCAACTCCAAAAAGATCTTCGAAGGCCTGACAATGCTGAAAGCAAGTAATTCCTTTCCTCTCAGACACATGCCCAACTTCTCTTGGCAACTATCCTCTATCCCAGTTAAAAGAGATGTCTGCTTCAGTAGGAAGCGATATTGAATATAACATATACGAAAGAATAAAAGTAACACTTCTTTCCATCTTCCATTCAAAACCCAGTTTCATTTATGCAGCTATTTCACAGAATCTACTTATATTACTTAAAGAATACCAAAGTAAGCATTACGACACTTGGATACTAGGGATAATTCAGCCACTAACTTGCTGTAAGGCTTTTCACATATTGCTTCCCATCTCTGGGCTCAGTTTCTACAAAGTAAAGGGGCTGGTTCTTAATTCTAAAATTCCCTGCTTTTTAAAATATAAACATATATATAAATATATATAAATATCTTTATTAAAAACTATTTTGTATTTCAAATTAACCAGATTCATTTTTCAAAAGGTGATTTATGAAAAGGGGCTCTGGAAGTCAGAAAACCCAAGCTATGCCACTTGTTCTTTTAAAAAATATTAAGTGCCTATGATGTACCAGACATTGTTTTAGGCATTTTGAACATCACAAAGAAGAAAGAGAAGCCTCTACACTCGTGTTGCCTATATTCTAATGAAGGAAAGAAGGCAATAAACAAGTATATAACAAGAAGTATATCAGGTAGCCTAGGAGCTTACGGCAGGGAAAATTCCAAGATGGTCCCCAAGATCTCCACCCCCCCCGGTGTCCACACACCTCTTAGTTATTCAAGCAAGCACTGGTCTAGGTTTTGCTACGAAGAGATTCTGCAATATAATTAAGGTCCCAAATCAGTTGATTTAAAAAAAAAAAAAAAGAAAGGGAGATTATTCTCAGGGTGTCTGGCTTAATCAGGTGATTCCTTAAACAGGACTGGGGTCTTCCCCAGTAGGAGAGATGTGAAGTGTGAAGGAGATTCTCCAATGCTGGCTTTGAAGATGGAAAGGGCCATGGCCATGTGACAAAGAAAGCAGATGGCCTCTAGGAGCTGAGAGCAACCCCCAGCTGACAGACAGTAAGGAAATGAAAACATCAGTCCTACAACAGCAAGGAACTGAATCCTGCCACAATAATGTGAGTTTTGAAGAGGACCCTAAGCTCACAGCCCAGCCAACACCTTGACTGTAGCCTTTCAGACCCTGAGCAGAGATGCCAGCCAACCCCGTCCCAGATTTCTGACTTACAGAACTGAGAGTCAACATATTGGTGCAGTGGTAAGCTAAGTTTGTGTTATTTGTTATACAGCATTAGAAAATAAATATAGTGCTATATAGATAAGTAAAACGACAGAGTGACTCAATGGTTACTTTGGACTAAGGGGTCAGAAGTGATAGCCTGCATTCTAAACAAAAAAGAGTGAGCCATTCAAAAAATTGGGAGTAGGAGCATTCCAAGAAGATGGAATCACTGACTCAAAGGTACAAAGGCAGGAATAATCTTGGTGTGCTTAAGAAAAAGGAAGGAAGAAAGTGTGGCTGGAGCATTAAGAGAAGAGCTGTATGATAAAATCTTAAAGATAAGGAGGAGTAGGAGCCCTCCGGGGATTTTTTAAGTATACATAAGGAGTTGGATTATACTGTAAGTGTGAAGAGAAGCTGCAGGGGGACAGTGTTTAAGCAAAGGTGTGGCGTGACCTTACAGGTCATTTTGGCTACTGTGTGGGGAAAGGTATTTCATTGAGTTAAGGGTAGAAGCAGGGAGGCCGGACAGGCGCCTGCTGCAGTCGTCCAGGTGAGGGAGGATGGTGGGCTGGATTAGGGTGGGGGTAGTGGCAAGATAGAGAAGTAGAAAGATTTAAGATATGATAGGTTTTGGAGGTAGACTTGCTGATAGTCTGGTTGTTGGAATGAAGGAAAAAGAAGAACTGACTGTAAGTCCCACATTTCCGATTTAAGCAACCAGGTAGAGTGGCACCATTTGCTGTACCAGCAAGGAACAGGTTTACAGCAGCCTTGGTGGGCATGGAATCAAGGGTTCTCTTTCAGTCATGTTACTCTGCAATGTCTGAGAGACACTCCAGAGATCACGTCAAGCAGGCAGTTGGACATAAAAGTTTCGCAATCTAGAAAGAGGGGAGGTATAGAATATATATTTGGAAGTTGTCAGCATTGCCTGACTTGACTGGGTAAGTTATTGGGTAAGTTATTTATTCTATATTTTCATTTGCCCATTTGTTAGGATATTTATCTTTGTCCTGATTATCACACAAGGCTCCCAAGATAATTAGATATTAAAAAACATATGGAAAGTGAAAAGACAACCTACATAATGGGGGAAAATAGTTGCAAGTCATATATCTGATAAAGGTTCACTATCCAAATACTGAACTCCTACTACCTAACTACAAAAAGACAAACATCCCAATAGGATTTGAATAGACATTTCTCCAGAGAACATATACAAATGGAAAATAAGCACATGAAAAGATGCTCAATATCATTAGCCACTAGGGAAATACAAATCAAAATCACAATGAGATACCACTTCATATCCACTATGATGGCTATTATTAAAAAAAGGGAAAATAACTAGTGTTGGTGAGGACGTAGAGAGACTGGAACTCTTGTGCATTGTTGGAAGGAATGTAAAATGGTGCAGCTGCTGTGGAAAATAGTTTGGTGAGTCCTCAGAAAATTAAACATAGAAATACCATATGACCTTGCAATTCTCCTAGGTATATACCCAAAAGACTTGAGAGCAAGGACTCAAACAGATACTTGTATTCCATGCAGCATTATTCATGATAGCTAAAAGTTAGAAACAACCCAGATATCCATCAACAGATGAATAAACAAAATGGTGTATATACATGCAATGGAATATTATTCAGCCATAAAAAGGAATGAAGTTCTGATACATGTGACAACACAGATGAAACCTGAAAACATTAGGCTTAAGTGAAATAAGCTAGACACAAAGGATAAATAGTATATGATTGTGCTTATATGAAGTATCTAGTGTAAGCAAATTCACAGAGATAAAAGGTAGATTAGAGATTACCAAGAGCTGGGGTAATGAGGAATTATTGCTTAATGGGTATACACTTTCTGTTTTGGTTGATTAAAAAGGGGTTGGTTGCCTTTGAATGTCTTGCAGAATATGGAAGCCATTTTTTTTAACAAATCAATTTTACTGATACATATTATTAAAGCATAAATCTATTCAAAGTGTACAATCAATGATATTTGGTGTAATTGCATATTTGTACATTCATCACCCCAATCATTCCCAGAGCACTTTCATTATTCTAATAATTAAAAAAAACAAAACAAAAAACACCTCTCAAATTCTCTATGCCTTGCCTGCTGTACGTGGCTGCTATTCTTTTTCCTTCCCTCTAGTATATTTATATTTTGTAAAAACAGTCTTATATATGCAATATCTCCTGTATTTATGTTTTACATGAGGTTTTACTACCTTATACAGTCCCATGTTACAGTTTTTGGCTTTCCTTCTAATAATATACATGACCTTAGACTTTCCCTTTCAACCACTGTCATACCCATATAAAAGCTCTGCTAGTAACAAACACCATGATGTGCTTTCATCATTTGTATTCATTTCCAAAGATACACAAATAACCTTTTTACCAATTCTGCACAGATTAACCCTTAGCTTTCTATTCTCTACCCTCCTTCTATTTTCTGGTGACTTATATTCTTATTATTAACTCCATGGGCTTACACAAGAAATACATGTAAACACAGTAAACTGTGAGTTTGTAACAGTGCAATTATACAGTATTTGTCTTTCTGTGTCTGGAAGCCATTTATTTTTAGTGGTATCGATCTTCACATTTGTTATACAGTGAAATGCTGTGCTGTTCTATTGTGCTTATTTTACAGATGAGGGAAATAAGTATATTCTAGCTCAGGCATTTCCAAAACTTTCTAAAAGAAGCATAAGCTATACTTATTGACCACTCAAAACACAATATCTAAGATGCTTTTATTTTCCTATTAAATCATGTGTTATTGTTGTGGGAAATAATGGAATTTTTTCCCTACGTTTTTAAAATCTGTGCTTCTTAAAAATCAGTTGAGGGAGAGGATGTGGCTCAAGCAGGTGAGCACCTGCTTCCCACATGGGAGGTCCTGGGTTTGGTTCCTGGTACCTCCTAAAAACAAAAACAAGCAAACAAACAAAAACACCAACTCAGGGGAGCCAATGTGGCCCAGTGGTTGAGCTCCGGCATCCCACTTATAAGGTTCCGGGTTCAATCCCCAGTTCCAGTACCTCAGGGGAAAAAAAAAAAAAGCATTTGAAATGTATTAATCAGTTCCCTGGCTATTCATTGCAATTCCTAAAAACTCTAATTAAGAATTCAGTTAAGTATTAAAAGTTACATTTGTCAAAATATATTGCAGATTGAATAAAGGACATTTCCAGAAAAGTACCTTAAAAAATAAAAAGGGTTTGGTAATGGATGGTGGTAATGGCAGCATGCTATTGTAAATGTAATTAATGCTACTGAATTGTACACTTAAAAATGGTTAAAATGGCAAATTTTATGTTATATATATATGTCACCACAATTAAATTAATTTTAAAAGGAAAACATATGAGCTTGCTTTGAAAAACTGAAGATCTAAAACTTGTATAGCATATGAAAATTTATTTTATTACAGCTTGAATACACATGTATATACACGCATACATAAAATATTGTTACAGCTTTTAGTTTTTGTTTCTCAAAGCAAGCTTGTGTCTGTGCACACGCACACACACACACAAACACACACACCCCTCACAACAAACTTGAAGGGTAAGGAAGAGAAAAGAGGCAAATGATTTACAAATATCTATTTAGTATGTGTCAGACAGTGTGCTAGGTACATTATGCACGTTAACTAACAATCCTAAGAAATCCCTTTGAGACAGGTCATATTATCAAAATTACAGTGTGGATCAGAGAGGCTAATTAATTTGTCAGAGTAACACAGCTAAATAGCAGAAGAGCCAAGATATAAATCCAGTTCAAGATCAGTTCAAACACGTTTATTAACTACCTACAATGGGCTGGAAATACAAAGGTGAATTAAGACACAATCCCTGCTTTCAAAGCTCACAAGCTCATGGAGAGGACAGACATGTAAACCATTTTCAAAACAACACGGCAGATGCTATAATGAAGACATATGAAATACAGTAGAAGCAAAGAGAAAAGGAAGAGGATCTCCAGAAAACCAGATCTTAAAGGATAGGTATATGATCGTCAGACACACAAAAAAAGGAAAAGAGCATTCCAGACATAATATGTAGTGCGCACAGACATACGATATAAGCTCAAATATGAATACCCCCCACCCTCCCACTCCCAGCAAAAAACAGAAACAAAAACTTCTCCCCCAGCAAAGGGAAAGTTGCCTAATATTAGGTTCTTACAGTTGCTCATATTATGGAGCATTCATATAAATTATTTTATTTTGAATTATTAGCCTGAAACAACTTAATGCTGAGCTTAAACTCATGTAGAGGTTATGTGATGGAACAACTTAAAGCTAAAAAAGCTAATAAATTTAATATGAAGTCAGTATATTCCTAGAGGTATGAGCTCTCAATTGCAAAGATTCTAATGTTGTATGCAAAATATTTAAAGTCTGCTTTTTAAAAAACTTTAAATTATTTTGTACAAATTTCAAATATGTATAAGATACATGAAACAAAAACAGTCCCAATGTTTGCAAAATATACTTATGACTAGGAAAAGCTTTCTAGTAACAGCATTATATACAAATTCACAAAGTATTAGGCCTCAATTACCTAAGATAACTGATGCGGAAAACTTTTATTAGAGGATTCAAAAAAGTTGTTCTAGCAATAAAGATACAAATGTCAAAGATACATGACACCATTTTACAAAATTTAGAAAGGAAAAAGGATTATTTCTCAATTAATGTATTTTTACATATAATATGTGATAGAATTGTGTGACCATAAATATGCACGATTTAAATGTGAGAATAAATCAATTGTATGATTAAATTGTCATAAAATTTAAATCTTTTTTGTAGGGAAAATGCAGGGTTGCTTTATATTTCAGCACATACAATAAACAACATTAAAGCAGAATTTTGAAAGAGGTGCTCTTTACATGGATTTACCTGCTGTGGGATACCAATACTGATCTAATAATTGGGTAAATTATTCTAAATCCTAATATCTACATATACAACAGAAGAGTTCTCTAACTCAGATCTTTATGAAGATGACAAAATGATTTGTTTCTGAGAATGACTAACCAACACTCTACATGGATCAATACAATTTTTAAATATGTTTATACAATACACTATAAAAGACTTGTAGAAATATACATTTCCACTTTACTCTCACTATGGAACTGGTAACTCTTTTTGTATAGCAGGATAAAGGAATAGTCTCGGGATAATTTTTGTGTATCCCACATTGTTCTTATCCCACAATGATGATGTTGATGAAGTTAGCTAACAGTTATTCCTAATACCAGAGAGTATTCTAATACACACACATACATACAAACTTCTTTAATCTTCACAACCCGGTCAGGTAGGTATTATGCAGTTTTTGAGTAATGGATTCTGTCAAACCCAGATTGTTGTCTAATGCTGCAGCTTTGTCCCTCTATCTTGAATGCTCTATATCCATAGGCTCAGTAGTTTTAAAAGGTTTATTAAAAGGTTCCCTCCTTTTGGCAGGTTTAGACTTCCTGATTGTTTGTTTAAATTTGAAAACAGAATGCAAATTTATACAGAATCACAAAATTGTGTAATACCATTTATAGTCTACAGTAGTAGTTTAGGATGTTATTCTTTGATTCACAATTACCAATTAAATACAAGCAAAACCATCATATGAGGAAACAGGATGGCACATTGTGAATCAGTATTGTGGGAACATAGCTTACAAGGTGAGAAATGGTAGGTGATAAAGCTATAAAGGTAGGGGTCATGTCATAGTGGGATGCATGGATTTTAACCTATAGACAATAAATGTTATTAAAGACTTTTAAAGAGTAATTCGTTAGAGTACTCTGGCAGCAGGGTGAAAACTAGATTTGACTGCGATGAGAAAGTATGTACACCAGTCAGAAGGGATGGAGCTTTATGAGGTAAAATCGACTTGGTCACTAAAGGTGAGCCCTGATGAGGTGGGAATAGCCAAGGAAGAGTCTCAAATTTTAACTTGAATGCATGGGAGGGTGCTGATTCCCCAACCGAGAAAAAATATTTAAAAATAAGTCCAGAAAACTCAGCCATCAGTCTCTAAAATCTGTTTCCTTTACTCTATCTTACAGATGAAAAACTGAGGACGACAGACATTAAATACCCGGGAGTAGGCACCAGAACGGGAACCCAAGTCTCTTACTGCCTAGTCCTCTACTCATTCCATTTCCACTGTAAGATAATGCCTCTTTATAACCTGTGCCTGTATACTTTAGGAATGCATGGACTAACTGATGGCAGAGATTTTAAACCTTGGGAATTCCCCTTCCGTATATTAACACTCTAACAATTACAGCAATATTTTCACAAAGTAAGTTTTAAGTACTCACTTCAAATTCTTTCACAAAATAACGGGTTTCACCTTGGATAATTGGTCTGTGATCTAAAAGCCTTGAATGAATTTCTCCAAGATCTATAAAGACAGAATGAAATTCAGGGTTAATCCATGCTAAATGGCATAATCTCTAGCTTGCTTTATCTTCTCCCTCCCATGGACATTTGAAGATCAAAACCCAGTTTCGACTATGAATTAAGGGGAAACCTCATTCACTGCCAGAGGATGTGTAAATAAGTGCAACTACTTTTGAGAGCAATTAGGCAAATTTCTAGTAAATTTGAAGACATTTATACCTAGTAATTTGATGCCTAGATATGTAACCGAGAGAAACATTTGCACAAATAAATGAGATGTTGATAAATGCTTATTACAGCATTTAATGTAACATCAAAAAGAAAAAAAGGAAGCAATCTAAACATACTGATACAATGAGATATTATACATCAGTGAGAGGAAATGAATACACTAACGCTACATTTATTAACATGGATAAATCCCACAAATAGAATGTTCAACAAAAAAGGAAGTATCAGAGGACAAAGATAGTATGATGCCATTTATATAAACTTTGAAAATAAGCACGACTCTTCCTTTTGGGATACATACAGAGGTAATGAAATTATAAAGAAATGCAGGAGAATGGTAACCACCAAATTTGAGATCGTGGTTACCTCTAGAGAGGAGAGGAGAATGCAATCAGAGCAAGGTACACAGGGAACTTTTCATGTTTTGTTTCTTAAAGTGGGTGGTAGAGTGTTCATTGTAAGTCTATATACTTTGTGATATTTCTAAAAAGTCATAAGAAAAAAACAGTGCTAAATTTTTACTGGTTTCGGTGGGTCGATCTATTGATTCTACTAACAACTACATAGTTTAAGATGTAAACCTCAAAATTCCCGGAGAATTAAATCTCCAAATAAGCACATGGGCCATTCATGGTCATTCACTGGTTACCTGTTCCTCTAATTACTGATTTTTGCAGACATGCAATGGGGCAAATTTCAATTCTCTGAATGCATTTCATTAGGAAACATCTTGGGCAGTAGGCTAGGTAGAAAAAATATAAATAGAGATACCATTTTTGCTTAAATCCATTTATTAACATCTTAATGAACACCAGTGTCATTGAAACACACTGGTCCATAGGATGAAGCCCAAGTTTCCCAGAAGCCCACATATGGCCCTCTACGCTTTGACTCAGCCTCATTTCCCCACATGGCTGCAATCTGGAACTCTGTGCAGTTTTCCAAGTATACCATACTGTCTTATGCACCCTTGCCACACACAGTTCATGCTGTTCCACTGTCTGGAAACTTTCCCCAACTATCCAACCTTGTCTAATCCCTACTCTTCCTTCTAAACAACCTAGGCATCATTTTTCCTTGAAATTTTCAGTCATTCCATCCACCTTCCTCCTAGGCTTACTGAGTGTCCCTACTTTATGCTTCCAAAAAACCTGGGGCATATATTTCTATCACAACACTTTTTATACTGTCCTGACATAATATCTCTCCTCCTCTATCTCAGAGACCAAATTATTTATATTATTCACAGAGGATATATGAGTTAACATGTATTTTTCTATGATTGAGAAGCTGTGACAGTCTGCTGACTCTGGGAAATCTCTTTTGAGGTCTGATATAATGGGAATTTACCTAAGTGTTGGAGAGAGAATTCAAACCTGTTCAGAAGTGGGTAATGGTCACTTCTAAAACTTGGACTGTGTTCCAAAGTTCAAGATACTAAAGAATTTTGGGGGGAGGGGTAGATTCTGAAATACGTATTACCATAGAAATTAAGCCACTAACTGGTTCATTATAACATTATGACGATGAAGCAAGCACATTATAATAAATCTGAGTTTGTTAGAGTTCCAAGGCTTATAAATATTCAGTTTAATTATATAAATGCAAACTACAGATTTTCACATAAGTCCAACCCTAGCCCTACCATATGTAAAGCATTCATTTGTTTAATATACAAGTTAACTAAGAGACGTTTTGCTCTCCAAAAATTCATAATCTAATGTGGGAATCCTCTCACACAAAACATAGAAATTAATACTTGAATGGAAGATTATTATGCTATGGGATTGCAGGAAAAGAAGAAACAATTAGTTGTAGATCTCTCACTGGCTAATAAAAAAAAAAAGAGAAGTTTTTTCCTCTGGACTTGACTGTGGAGGCCTTAAAACAATATGTGGATCTTTGCTTATCATAAGGAATAGTCTATTACACAGCAATTTTTTTCTGATAACACCAAGTAGATGTTATTCTTTACATCTGAATCCCTCTCAAATATATTTGACCAAATGCTAGATGTGCTCACAGCCAATCTGCCATTGAACCCTGCCATTATTTTACTTCCTAATACTTCTCAAGTCTATCCCCTCGTTTCCATCCCTGCTCTTCTCACTTGGACTGTTATTACAACAGAGAGTCACATGGCTCACTAGCCCACTCCACATATCTGCCTCTGTTTAAAATACCAATCTAACCACATGATGCCTGTACTTAATATCGTTGGACAGTTCCCTGCCATTCAAGATAAAGTCCCATCACTTTAGAAAATCCTCTATGGTCTGATTCTGGCCAGACCCCAGCTCTGACTACACAGTAAGTAGCAACACGTGGAGTCTCCCCAACATGCCAGGGGGTTTCAGGCCTCCACGCCCTGGCTCATGCTGCTCCAAACTAAGTCCAGAATGCCCTTGCCCTCTTGACCTGTTAATGCTTATTCTTCAAGACCCAGCTTCTCCGAGCAGCTTTCCCTGTCTCCCACTGCACTCCCCACCACACACCCCATCGCATGCTGTAACCCTCAAAGACCCTGTTCTCTCAAAGACCCAGCGCATAAATATTGAACTTAGCTATTGACATGTTTCCCTTTTACTAGACTCTTAACAGCAAACTCAATATATCTGTTTATAATTGGTGGTCTTCAAATAAGATGGACTGAAAACTGGCATTTTCAGAATGAAAAGTATGAATGTTCCCATAAAAGGGAAGTTGAAGACATACTTTCAAGCTTAACTCAATTTCAGATAAACTTGAAAACCTTCCCTAGAATTATCTTAAAAAAAAAAAAAAAAGAAAGGAAACAACCAGCTGTACTTCGCTAAGACTGCATATATAAAAATTATAATTTAGTCCTAACACCCAAGCATCACACCCCCGCTTCTAATTAGAATCTAATTTAGAGACAACCCCAAAAATAAAGCCTAAAAACAGCCAGAGACAGCTGCGTGAGGACTGCCAACAAACCTGAAACAGGCATCAGCCAAGGGACATCATTCCCAGGGTACAGGACTCTGGAGTCGTATAAAGGCTTGTATATTGAAAGGGGGAGAGGGGCGGCGGGGGTGGTGATGAGAAAGAGCAGTATCTAACTGGCAAAGCCCTTCACGCAGGAAGTAGAGTCACTGGGAGCTTTGACAGTCAAACCTAATTGAGGTTCCTGAAAATCTAGTTACACCCACTCCCCCTCGTCCAACGCAAAGCACACAGGACAACTCTTTACGCATGAATGGCGCTTTACAGTGTAGTAAAACGCTTTCATGAACGTTATCTCATTTACTCCTCTCATGACCTCCACTTCATAGAGGAGCAAACAGGCTCGGCGAGAAGAGTGAAGCGAACCACCCCAAGGCACACAACTCCTGAGCCCCGCGGCCTGGGGCGCGGGCCTTTCGGCTCTCGGCGTCTCCGGGCGGCAAGAGGCTGCGACCTCGCAGCCCCGCGCCCAGGGGTCCTGAGGGAGGGGTGGGAGGTGAAGCTGGGCCTGAGAGCTCACGTCTGCCGAAGGGAAAGCAACCAGGCAAGCGGAGTTTGGCTGGTTTGCTACTGCGGGGCAGCACCTGGCAAGAAAAGGAGACGACGACCGGCCTCGACCCCTGCACATTGCCCTACACGCGCGGCCGAGGAGCGGGAGTCGTCGGCCCGGGTCGGACGGCGCTGCCGGGAGTGCGGCCTCGGGGTCCAGGGCCTCGGGCCCTTCACTCCGTACCCTTGATAATGAGGTGAGCCGGCGAGCTCGCGGTCCCCAGCGAGTCCCTCTTCTTGCCGCCGCCGCCCGGGGCGGCCTCCGTCCCTCCGCCACTCATCCCGACGGGCTCCGCCCACCCGTGTCGCACCTGCGCAAAACCTGCGCTGCCCGCTTTCGGGGCGCGTGATTTTGACGTCACCTCAGGGCGTCCGGCAGGCTGAGTCTACCTAGTGGGAAATTCCAGAAGAAGCATGTGAAGTGGCCAGGGTTGTGACCTGAAGAAGCCGATGCTGCCATGCTGGATTTGGGCAGGTGCTGCGGATAGAGGAACGTGCCTGAAAGTTTAAGCTAAACTCCGGCAGTGAATTTATTCCGCCCTATACCTGCTGGAACTCCTTGTGGTTAGAGAGACGGGAGGTTGTCGGGGGATACGGGCGTTGAAGAAAATTAAGAGCAGTAATGTGAATATATTATCTGTATTATTACTTGCCGCAGATACTTGTTAAAGCATTTTCACAATCGTTCACATTAGCCTAACCATCATGTCATTCGAAAGCATTTAACCAATATTTATTGAGCACCTGATTTGTGCCAAACACAGTTCTGGGATATAGTGGGGAACGATTTTAAATAACACAATTTCTTCTGTGCATTTCTGTTACTTATAGCCTGCCAGTATGTGCTCTAGGAATTTGATTGTGGATTGTTCTGCACTCTATTGAGTTGCATTTTTCCCTGGGACCCAGGGCATGTCTCTATTTCTTTCTCCTCTTTTGCAGAGAGAGATTTGTGTATCCACCACCAGTCACGGTCAAGATATAGGAAATACTTCCCACACCAT
>JAQZBX010043791.1:0-21564 GCA_029593785.1 Cabassous unicinctus | reverse complement strand
TATAGCAGAGATTGTTTATCCATTCTTCTGTTAATGGGCATTTGGGTGGTTTCCAACTTTTGGCAATAGTGACTAATGCTGCTATGAACATTGCTGTGCATATATCTGTTCATGTCCCTGCTTTCAATTCTTCTGAATATATATCCAGCAGTGGAATTACTGGATCTTATAGCAGTTCAATTGTTAGCTTCCTGAGGAAAAACCAAACAGTTCTCCACAATGGCTGCACCATTCTACATTCCCACCAGTAGTGGATGAGGGTTCCCTTTCCTCCATATTCTCTCCAACACTTGAAGTCCTTTTTTAAAAAATTAGCCCCCAGTCTAATGGATGTATAATGATATCTCACTGTTGTTTTGTTTTGTATTTCCCTAATAGGTAGTGATGTTGAGCATCTTTTCATGTGCTTTTTTAGCCATTTGTATTTCTTCTTTGAAGAAATATATATTCAAATCATTTGCTCATTTTTTAAAATGAGTTGTTTGTCTTTTTATTTTTGAGATGTAAGATTTCTTTATACATGCTGGATATTAGGCCCCTATTGGAGAGATATTGTATTAGTCAGCTAAAGGTGTGCTGATACAAAATATCAGAAATCTCTTGGTCTTTATAAAGGGTATTTATTTGGGGTAGAAGCTTACAGTTACCAGGCCATAAAGCATAAGTTTCTGCCTTCACCCAGGTCTGTTGCCATGTCATGAAGCAAGACAGCTGCCATTTGCCAGGGTTCAGGCTTCTTGGGTTCCTCTCTTCCCAGGGCTCACTTTTCTCTGGGTTCAGGTTCTCTGCTATCTCCACAAGGTCAGCTGTAGACTATGAAGCTCTCTAGGCTTTGCATCTCTCCACAATCCCAGCTGTAGACTATCAGGCAAACAGCTTGTTTCTCTTCCCAGGGCCTTCTCTCTTTCCTCATGACCAAGCTCCTCTGTGTGTCCACTTCCTGGGGCTCCAGCATTAAAACTCAGCATCAGAAATCCAACATCAAAAACTCTCCAATTCTGTCCTTTGCCATGTTTTCACTTTGAGACCCCACTCACCAAGGGGTGGGGCTCAACACCCTACTGATGTGGCCCAATCAAATCCCTAATCATAACTTAATCATGTCCAGATGAACAGACAAGTTTACAAGCATAATCCAATATATATTTTTGGAATTTATAACTATATCAAACTGCCAAACTCATACAGATGTTTACCAAATATTTTCTCCCATTGTACAGCCTGCCTTTTCATTTTCTTAACAAACAGCTTTCAGTTGCAGAAGTTTTTAATTTTGAAGAGGTCTCATTTATCTATTTTATTCTTTGGTTGCTCGGGCTCTTGGTGTAAGGATCATGAAACCATTCCCTACTACAAGATCTTGTAGTTGTTTAGAGCAGGGGTTTTTAATGATTTTTGTTCCATGGACTCCTTTGTCAGTCAAATGAAAGCCATGGACCCCTTCTCAGAATGTAGCATCAGATAGTTTTATGACACTTAACATTACCATGTCTTTATTATTTACCTATTTTTTATTTTTTAAAAGATATTTAGATTACATAAATGATACACAAAAAATATAGGGATTGCCATATGCCCCACCCCCCACACTTCCTTTGCCCTTCCACATAAATATCCTTCATTAGTGTGGCACATTCATTGCAATTCAAAAATGCATCCTGGGGCATTTCCAATGAGTATGGACCATAGTTCACATTGTAGTTTACACTTTCTCCCACACAATTCTGCAGATTATGGGAAGATAAAATAGGCTATATCTGTCATTGCAATATCATTCAGGAGGATTCCCAAGTCTCCAAAAATTCTCCCTATTACACCTGATTTTCCCTCTCCCCACTCCCAGAGCCTCCAGTGGCCACTGCTTCCACATCAATGTTGTAATTTTTTCCATTTCTAGAATCACAATAAGTCTATAATAAAACACCAGTAAGTCCACTTTAGTTCATAATCCATCCTCCAATCCTGAGGATTCTGGAATGGTAATGTCAAAACCTCCTCTAATTTTCAGGCTTCAGTCCCATGAAGCTGATGGATGGGAATCTCTCACTTGAAGTTGTAGCCTTTCTCATTTCTTTGTTATTTTGGTTGTCAATCCTCACCTCCTTATTAATTGTACTGAGTGAGTCCAATAAACTGGAGAGTAGGTTTTGCAACTCCACTGAAGCTCAGGGTCCAGCTGGCATATGGACAGCCCAAATATTCCAGGCTCTTGGATGTACCCCTACAATCTCCAGCACCAAATATAGGATTAAATGGAATAGACAGAAAAGCCATGTGTAGGGAAGCCATAACTGAGTTCATCTCTGTCACTCTCAAGAGCTCAAACTCCAAAGCAGGGCCCATTGGCAAGACAGCAAACTCTGGAACTATCTACACTGACCATAGGACCTGGGTTACTCCAGAGCCTCAGGAGAGCCTCTCTTTGGGGTAGAATACACTTTAGCAGTCTATGAAATACTGCTGAGATATGCATAAGCGTTACCTCTGGAATGACTTCCTGACTCACTTTGAAATCTCTTAGATGTAAAAGCTCATTTGTCTTTATCTTTCCCCCCTTTTATTTGAGGTCTTTTTCTGGTTGCATTGCTAGTTGGTGCTTGGTAGCAATCCCTCAGTGTGAGGGAGGCTCATCCCCAGGAGTCATGTCCCATGCTGGGGGGAAGGGAATGCATTTATATGCTAAGTTTGCATTAGAGAGAGGCCCCATTTGAGCAACAAGGAGGCTTTCAGGAGGCAACTCTTAGGCACTCCACAACACTAGGTTAAGTTTCAACTTCAAGAGCAAAGGCTTACAAGCATAGTCATCAATATCAAGGGCTCATCAAAAAACCATCCTCCTTCACCAGTCATTGCCCTTGCATTTGGGGGACAGTTGCTGCTATATTAGAGAATGTGACTGAGCTCTCCAGGATGGGAATTCAATATCCTCTCAGTCATTATGTGAATCTCTATGCACTGTGAAAATGCCCCATAAACATTTGAACACATTTATATACCTTATATGTATGCCCAGGTGAACTTCCTCCCAGGTATCCCCATCAATGACACCCCACACCAGTTGTAACCCTCCCCTGCCCCAGTTGTAACCCTCTGTGACCCAAAGCATCTTAAAAAAATGAAGCTAATAAAATAGCCAAATACAGTTAATATGGAAATGAAATAATAATGATAGGTTTAAATATAAGAAATAAAATTCATAAAAAATTTTTAAAAAACTAAAAATAAAATACAATTAGGACTTCCAGGAAGATGACAGATTAGTAAGACATGGGAATCTCTTCTCCTCCAGAAAAATAGCTAGAGGACAGGCTGAAATAGCCCAGAAAAAGATCTTCTATTGTTTAGGACAGCAGGTGAAGACTGGACACCACCCAGAGGAGAGAGGGACAAATAAGAGAAATCATGATGAAAGAACTGTGAGTTGAAACCATTGGCTGCTGCTGCCAACACCATACCTCACAGTAAAGACACTTTAGAATTCTTAGACCTCTGGGCCCATGACTAGAGACAAAGGGGTTCCAGGGATCTACCATCCCAGGAAAGGGGAAAGAGAAAGACACAGACTAAGGTTGACTCAGCTTCTGACCCACAAGTTTGGTATCCTGGGTCACACGGGCCCTTCCAGGCCAAGTGAGATCACACAGTGGTTTGCCCTGGGAGCTGGTGAAGGACTGGAGAAATCTGACCCTCACAATCTCTCTCTCTTCTAGCTGGGACTAATTATTGAGGACACCCCAGGAAAGGGGATAGTGCATGACACAACTTAAGGCTGACTCAGCTTTTGACTCACAAATTTGGTTTGCTGTGTCCAAAGAGTCCTTCCAGGCTGGGAGGGGTTGTGCCATTGTTTGCCTTGCATCCTGTAAGTGGCTAAAGATATACAACCCTCCCAATCTCCTCCTCTACTAACCAGGACTGATTGTTGAGGACTCAGAGGGGAGTGGAAATATTTCCTAGCTGGGAAAGGGAAGGGGCTGCCAGAGAAAGCTGGAGAATTGTGTCAGAGAAAGTTTTAATTACAAGTCTCCTAGCCTCCAGACAGGACACTCTATCACATTGATCTATTCTGTGCCACAAAAAATACACTCTGACCAGGCATTGAACTGAACATTCCAAAGAGCACCATCTCCTGGCAGACCAAGGAATTGCATTCAAGAAATTTAAAAATAAGTAGGATAGGCTTTTCTACCCCTTGATAACATCTCTGCCCAAGGCCCTAGGAAGTGATTCTGCAACCAATTACTGGGTCCAGGGCCCAGTTTTGAGCAACCAGCAGGACATTCGTAACAATCAAGGTCAAACCAAGATTCAAAGAGCAGTGTGACCCACAGCTTCCTGCTGCTAACTCCCTACAAAAGAGAATTAAATTGAGCATCTGAGTAAATTACATCCAAATCAGATGCCTAGATATTAGCAAAAATTTATGAGCCATACTAAGAAAATAGAAGACAAAGCCAAAGAAAAAGAATATATCAAAGCCCCAGAAGAGATGCTGAATTTGAGAGACGTAATCAGTGAGATGCACACAAATTTCCAAAATCAAATTAATGAGTTGAAAGTCAATATGGTTAAAGAGATAAATTGCATCAAGAAGATATTGAGTGAGTGCAAAGAAGAATTTGAAATCCTGAGCAGGAAAGTAACAGAGCTCATGGGAATGAAAGACACAATAGTTGAAATAAAAATCATATTTGAGGACTACAAAGCAGAATCAAAATGATAGAAGAAAGAATAAGTGATACCAAATACAAAACAGTTAAAATTGAAGAGAGAAATGAGCAAAGAGAGAAAAGAATGGAAAAAATTAAGCAGGGGCTCAGAGAGTTGAATCACAACACAAAATGCAAGAACATATGTGTCATGGCAGTTCCAGAAGGAGAAGAAAAGGGAAAAGGGGCAGAAAAAGTATTTGAGGAAATAATAGTTGAAAATTTCCCAACTCTCATGAAAGAAATGACCTTACATGTCCAAGAAGCAGACTGTACCCCATTCAGAATAAATCCAAATAGACCTATTTCAAGGCACTTACAACTCAGAATTTCAAATGTCAAAGATAAAGAGAAAATTCTCAAAGTCACAAGGGAGAAACAAATCATCACATACAAGAGATGTCCAGTAAAACTTAGTGCAGATTTCTCTTCAGAAACCATGGAGGTGAGAAGACAGTGATATAATACAATTAGGATGCTAAAAAAGGAAAAACTGCCAGCTGAGAATTCTTTATCCAGAAAAACTGTCCTTCAAATATGAAGGTGAGCATAAAATATTCACAAAGAAACAGAAATTAAGAGTGTGCAAAAAAGAACCCAACTTTGCAGGAAATATTAAAGGAAGGTTTAGAACCTGAAAGAATAAGAGAGGAGAGACTGGCTTGGAGGAGAGTATAGAAAAAATAAAAGCAGAAAGGATAACCAAAGGAGTAAAAAGACAGACAAAAATAAGGTGAGATATAAAAATAAAATTAAAAGATTGGGATATTAATAATGAAAAATACTTTAAATTTTTTTTGACATTTTGCTTTTCATCATTATATTATCTGTTGTTCTGTATGTACAGTGACATTTTTTCCCATTTATTCCCCAGTGCCTTACTATATTTTTCATTTTATTTTCCAAGAAGTTTTAAAACATATGGAATACAGGGGATTCCCATATACCCAATATCCTCTCCCTTCTCCCCCTTTCCATGTTAAAACCTTTTTATATGTGGATGAAACCTTTGTTACAACTGATATACAAATAGCGAAACATAGCTACTAACCATGGTCAAAGGTTTACCTATGGTTTACATTTTAAATCATACACTTTTATAAATTTTGATGAAATTTAACATGGCTTATATACATCATTGAAAGATCATGTAGAACACTTCCATTGCCCACTAACTAACCCATGTTCCATCTATTCTATTCCTCCCTTCTCTTCCCCTCAGGAACTAATCCACAGATTTAATGCAATCCCAATAAAAATCAACACAGCATTTTTTACTGAATTGGAAAAACTATGTAATTTATTTGGAAGGGCAAGAGATCCTGAAAAGCCAATGACATATTGAAAAAGAAAAATGAAAATGGAGGAATCACACTACGTGACTTTAAAACATAATACAAAGCTACAGTGGTCAAGACTGCATGATATTGGCACAAGGATATACATACCGGCCAATGTCACTGAAAGTTCTGAAATAGATCTGCACATATATAGTCATCTGATATTCAATAAGGCCACCTATCCCACTCAACAGGGAGAGAATGGCCTCTTCAACAAATGTTGCTTGGAGAACTGGATATCCATATCCAAAAGAATGAGAGGGGAACACCTTCTTGCACCTTATACAAAAACCAACTCAAGATGGATCAAAGATCTAATCATAAGAGCCAAGATCATATAGACCTTGGAAGATAATGTAAGGAAGCATTAATGGACCTTGTAATAGGACATGGTTTCATAAACTTCACCCCCAAAGCACAAGCAGCAAAAGAAAAAAAGATAAATGGGATCTCCTGAAAATTAAAAATTTTTCACCTTAAAGTTGGTCATTGAGAAAGTAAAAAGGCAGCCTACCCAATGGCAGAAAATATTTGGCAACCATATATCTGATAGGAGCCTAATATCGAACATATATAAAGAAATCCTACATATTGAAAATAAAAAGATGAACAATCCTTTAAAAAAAATGTGCAAGAAACTTGAAAAGACACTTCTCCAAGGAAGAAGTACAAATGGCTAAGAAGCACAGGAAAAGATGCTCAAAAGCATTAGCTATTAGGGAAATGCAAATCAAAACTACAATGATATACTATCTTAAACCCATTACACTGGCTATTATAAAAACAGAGGACTATTATTGTTGGAAAGGATGTGGAGGAATGGGAACACTCATCCACTACTGGTGGGAAATTAGAATGGTGCAGCCATTGTGGAGGTCATCTTGGCAGTTTCTCAAAACACTAAATATAGAACTGCCATATGATCCAACAATTCCACTGCTGGGTATATACCCAGAAGAATTGAAAACAAGGACACAAACAGATATATGGACACCAATGAACATAGCAGCATTATTCACTATTGCCAAAAGTAGGAATCAACCCAAATGTCCATCCACAGAAGAATGGATAAAGAAAGTTTTGTACATATATACAATGGAATATTGCTCAGCTATAAGAAGGAATGCAGTGCTAACACAAGGGATATCATGGATGAATCTTGAGGACCTTATTTTGAGTGAAGCAAGCCAAGCATTGAAGGACAAATATTACATGATCTCACTGATATTAATTAAGCAAATTGAGTAGACTCAGAGAGCTAATGTCTGGCAGATAGTTTTACAAGAACTAGAAAGGGAGAAGGTTGTGAGCCAATGCCAACATGGATGTAATCTATGATAAGGTGAAAGTGTGTAGTTGAGCATTGAAGAGATATGACAGGAGGGTAGTGATATTTTTCAGTTTGGGGGTGCAGGTTTGAAAGGTGGGTAGATTGGGGAGGATAGGTTGGAAGGCCCATGGAACTGGGGAGAAGTTTGGGGGAAGGACTAGGTGAACACTGGGGATTGGTAGGTATGTGGTCTAAAGTAAAAAGTTGGGAACATTCTTATGGCAATATGAGAAGGAAGGGTTACTGGTTTAGGGTGTTGGATTGGGAGCATTTGGAACAGGGCACATCTGGAGCAGGCCTCTAGGGGGTGTGCAAGTTATTATTTTGTCATGTGTACTATCAGTGGGTGGAGACCCATATAATGAGTGGGAAGGAGTTGGACTCTTATCATGTGGAGTACAGATATGTTCACAAACAGAAGGGTGGGGGTCTCTTGAGAGCACGGAGGTTTCCTAATAGGGAAGGAAAAACCAGTGTGTCAAGACCTTAGTGCTGTTGCAAGTAACTATGAATCTTGTCGTCCAAGGAGTGAAGTTGGGGCATCACCATGATTTTAAATTATATTTTAGGAGTATGCAAAATAATTCAAATTCATTTATCCCCTGAGATGTTTCCTCAGAGTTCTTGGGGGTCCATGGAACCCTGCTTAAGAACCCCTGCCCTAGCACAATCTTAATAGATAATATAATCAAAGCCTCATCAACTGAATTTAATGTAATCAATGGCTTTCACATCCAAAGTAACCAATCTGTTTACAAACATAATTTTTCTCTTTTGGGGATTCATAAAATAATCTCAAACTGCCACACTATATAACACCTATTAAATAATTTTTTTTCATGTGAATAGACATATAGAGTGAACATACTATGAGGAGTATGTCTCATGAACTGCATTGCAACATAATATTGATGCCCATTGGTATGGATCTTTCTCATCAGTACAGTAACATGCTCAAATATAATACATCTTATAAATAAGAGATGTCCTCATTTAATTGTATGTTCCTCCACTGCTGTTAACCAATTTTTCCCTCCTCCCCTTATGGTAAAATTCCTGGGACAAATATTTCAATTTTCCTGGAACAAGTTCATCTCATCCCTTCTAATTGGGATTCCAGGTCCATCACTAATTATCAACAATAACCTCTCCCTGACTTAGTTCAATCAGCAAATTCTTTTTAACATAATAAACAAGTGCACTAGTTTATTAGTCAAGCAAGCACTGTGATTTCTTCACTCATGGAAAAACTGGATTAACCCTCAGATGACCTCAGATTAAGTCCTAGGTTTCCATTCCTTCTAAGCCTTTCATGTACTAATCACTATGCTCTCTTAATATTTTCTTAATACCATTTATCTTGTTCCCTATCTCATGGAATTAATTTAGGTGATTTGTTTGGACACCTTTGATTAGTTTTTCCACATTCTGCATCCCCTTCTGATTTTTAATTTTTCCATTTGACTAGGCCATGTCTGACTGTTACTTAGTATAGCTTGTAAATTTTTGCACAAGTCTGAGCATTGGTTTATCTTGAGTTTATTCTGTTGGTCAGTTTTTCTCTCTTGCCTAGAGTTTTATTTTTTATTTTTTTGCTTTGTGTTAAGGGTCTTCTTCTAAATCTTTAGAGTCGCCTGTATTTAACTGAAAAAATAAAAGAAGAAAAAAGGGGTAGAAAAAGGAAAGAAAAATGAATAATAAAAAGAAGCAAAAAATAAAATATAAGAAAAAAAGTAGAGAAAACAGAAATGAAGAAATTAGGAAAAGGAAGAAAGTAAAAAGGAAAAGCAGAAGAGAAAGAAGAAAGAAAAAAGAAGAGAAACATATTTATCTGTTTCAAGTCACAGGCTTTTTGCCAAGTGCCTTCTCATCAGCCACCCATACCACTAATCAATCAAACTGTGGGTCACCTCTCCATAGGTACCCAGATGAAGTAAAGGAAAAAATAACAGGTCTCCCTCTCAAGCTTCTGTCCTCTAGGTGGTTCCCCATTTTGGCCAGATCACCCAACTGCCAGTTGCTCCTCCAGTGCAGTCTGAGCACCCCTACACTGGACTGATTGCACCACAGCCTGCCAGTTGTCTTGTGTCCATTTGGGCATTCCATCACTGGCCAAATTGCCCTATAGTCTGGCACTAGCTGGGAGCCCTGCTGGGTGCTCAATCACTGGATTGATGACATAGCTGTCCATGACTCCCCTGGTACTCAGCTGGGCTTCATTAAACTGGCAAAATCTCAGGGCAGATTATTGTGTTATGATTGCAGTTTTACTCTCAGGAAGAGGCCAGAGCTGGATACAGAGGAAACTCTCATTAAGGGTTAAAAAGAATTAGTGAACAATTTATTGTAAGTAAATGAATATGCAACATTATAGGCTCTGAGAACCTGGAGGTTAATTAGAGATCTTTTGCAATCTGCCATGAAACGCATCACAGTCTTTCGAGACTAGGTCACAATTCATCCCCTCTCTGAGTTGTTCACTTTGTCCACTCATGAGGGTATCCTCAACACAATAAAGGGTATATATGGAAAACCCACAACTAACATTCTACTTAATGGTGAAAGATTGAACGCTTCCCCTCTAAAATCAGGAACAAGACAAGGATGCCCACCGTCATTCCTCTTATTTAACATTGTTCTTGTGAGAGTAATTAGGCAAGAAAAATAAATAAATGGCATTCAAATTGAAAAAAAGTAAATCTTTCTCTATTTGCAGATGATGTGATCCAGTTACAAGATCAACATCCATAAATCAGTAGTGTTTCTAAAAAACTAAAATAACAAAATATCTAGGAATAAATCTAACGCAGGATTAAAGGAATTTTTCACAGAAGACTAGAAAACATTGTTAAAATAAATCAAAGTAGCCCTAAATAAATGGAAGGAACTTCTGTGTTCATGCATCAGAAGACTAAATATTTTTAAGATGTCAATCCTACCCAAAACATTATGTAGATTCAACATAATCCCAATCACAACCACCAATCTTCTTTACAGAAAAGAAAAAGCAAATCATCAAATTTATATGGAAAAGTAAAGGGTCCCCAATAGCCAAAGCCATCTTGAAATAGAAAAATGAAGTTGCAAGACTCACATTTGCCAATCTTAAAACTTATCACAAGGCCACAGTAATCAAAAGAGCATGGTACTGGCACAGGACAGACATATAGACCAATGGAATAGAATTGAGAGCTAAGAAATCAACAATCACATTTACGGCAGACTGATTTTGACAAGGGGGCAATGCCACTCAATTGGGAAAGAACAGTCTTTTCAACAACTGGTGCTTGGAAAACTGCATCTCCATTTGCCAAAAAAATAGGAGGACAAATACCTCACACACTGTACACAAATCTATTCTAAATGGATTAAAACATAAATATAAGAGCCAGAACAATTAAACTCATAGAAAAAATTATAGAGAAGCATCTTCCTGATCTTCTATTTAGCAATGGTTTCATAGTCTTTACAACAAAGGCACAGACAACAAAGGAAAAATATGAATTGATCCCAATAAAATTTAAAACTTTGGCCACAAAAAGGATTTTACCTTGAAACTAAAATGACAACTTATAAAATGAGAGAAAATATATCAAAACCACATATCTGATAAATGTTTAATATCTAGAATCTTATAAAGAAAACCTTTAATGTAACAACAAAAAGTCAAAAGACCCAATTAGAAAATGTGTAAAAGACTTGAATTGATGTCCCTCCAAAGAAGATATACAAATGGCTAGAAAGCACATAAAAATATGCCCAACACCATTAATTATAAGGAAATGTAAATTAAAACCAAATAGAGATAGACAATCTCACTCCCATTAAAATAACTGCTGTTTTTGTTTACTAACAGTGGACGAGGCGATAAATATATGAGAAATGAGTTGGCTTTTACAATGGGGATTTATTAATTTAAAAGCTTACAGTTCTGAGGCCAAGAAAGTGTCCAAATCAAGGCATCATCACATGCTTTCTCCCCAAGCTGCTGCTGTGGGTGATCAGACACATGGTAGCATGGGCTCTTCTCTCCCCTCTCTTCTGGGTCTCATTGCTTTCACCTTCTGGCTAAAGTGGCTTCCTCTCATATTTCAGTTACTTGCTCCTGGGGCCTTCTCTCTCAGTTTCTGGGCATTTCTTACTGAATTTCTGTGAATCTCTGCATGTTTCTCCCATTGATAAATGTAACCAGTAAGAATATTAAGACTCACCCTGAGTAACACAAAATAATCATAAGCTCTTAAGTGAAGTAATTTAATCAAAAGTTCCCACCTACAGTAGAGTCAACACAATCCCAATCCAAACCAACAAGCTTCTTTGCACACACAAAAATAGATTAAGTCTAATGATATAATTTTCTGGGATCTAAAAAAGTTTTGAATTGCCATAGCACTATTTTAAAAAATGGAAATTTACAAGTTTTGAGAGAATGCAGGGAAATAGGAACACTTATTCATAGCTGATGGGAATGTAAAATGGTGCAGCCACTGTGGTAAAGAGTTCGGTGGTTTCTCAAAAAGTTAAGTGTAGAATTACCACATGACCCTGAAATACCACTACTAAGTATATACCTAAAAGATTTCAAAGCTGGGACTCAAAGAGATATTTTCACAGTGATATTATTGACAGCATAATTCACAATTGCCAAAAGATGGAAGCAACACAAATGCTCATCAACAAAAAGAGTGGATAAACAAAATGTGGTGCATAGATACAATGGAATGTTATTCAGTTTTAAAAAGGAAGGAAATTCTGACCCAGGCAACAACATGGGTGAGCCTTGAAGACATTATGTTGAGTGAAATAAGCCAGACATAAAAGGATAAATATTGTATCATCTCACTAATATGATATAATTAAAATAAGCAAGTTTCTAGAATCAGAATCTAGAATATCAGTTACCAGGCGATGGGACAGGGATAGGGAATGAGAAGATAATACTTAAAATGTACAGGGTTCCTATTCAGAATGAGGGAAATGTTTTGTCATTGGATGGTGATGATGTGCTATAATGACATAATTATAATGATGACATAATTAACAGCACTGAAATATATATCAGAATGTGGCTAAAAGGAGAATTGTTAGGTTGTATATATGGTAACAGAATGAAAAAATTGATTTATAAACCCATGGAACTGCACTACATAAACAGTGAACCTTACCCTAAACCATAGATGTTGTTAATAGTGTAATTATAAAAATTTGCTTTTATCAATTGTAACAAATACTCCACACCAATGCAAGCTCTTGACCATATGGTGGGATATGGGAATTCTGTATGTCATGCATGATTGTTCTGTAAACACATATCTTCTCTAACAAAGAAAAGTGGTATTGACATCTAATAAAATTTTTTTCATGCAAAAAATGAATTAAGTAATTTATAATTTTTAAAATAGTCATAATATGACGATCATGCCTTAAATCATTAACAATAAATGCAATTAGAGGTGTGTAAGAATAGCTCAAGCTTCCTCAGAAAGAAGGCAATGCCTCATTGGTTGACCAATGTTTACTGAGCCACTATGATGTTCCAGATACAGATATTGCCATGCTCCAAACAGAAAAGGATGTCTGCATTGCTGGGGAAGAGATCCTTCTTAAAGTTTCTGAATTCCTATTTTAGTGATATTTTTGCCTCTATATAAGCAAATTACATATTTATTAATAGAGTTTTCTTTTACTTTCATTTACAGGACAAGTACTGTGTAAATTGTGAATCTTGAAACAGTGGATTCACCTTATAACCTTTTTAATAAATTTTATTGAACAAGGCATGGTGTACACAAACAAGGAAGCAAGTAAATTCTGGTCGATATGCATAATTGTTCCTGATTCCTCACATTATATCTTTATCCTTTGTGATGTGAGACTGTACAACTCCTCTCACTAGAGACAGAGTATTTGTTTTTCCCCCCATTAATGTTAGACATGGCCAGTAGCATGTGTGAAGAAGTGAAGGGTATCAGTTTGAACCCAAGTCTTAAGAGGTATTATGAATTGCCACTAAATTGTCTTGTAGACAGTGATCCAGCATGAAAAGATATGTCCTGAGAAGACCTTTGGCTGGAAAGGAACAAAAAACACTTGGAGCAGACCTGAACTGTATCTATGTATTGAAGTCAGGTTCACATGAAATCAGCAGAGCTGTCCCACCTGACCTGAAATATGTATAAATGAAAAATAAATGGTCACTGAGGATGTAAAAAAAGAAATAGTAACATCAAATTTCCCAAATCTGATGTAAAAAATATTGATATACAGATCAAAAAGACAGAAAACAAACCAAAGTAGGTTAAAAATAGAGACCCACTCCTAGGTAAATCATAGCCAAAATATTGAAAGCCAAAGAAAATGAGGAAACCTTGAAAGCAGAAAGAGAAAAACAACTCACCACATTCAGAGGAGCATCAAGATGATTAATGGTCTATATATTAATCAACAATGGAGACCAGAAGAGAGTAGTTAACATTTTCCAAGACTTATAACTAAAGTAACCCAAGATTTTTATATACAGTGTATATATTTTACAAAAAATGAAGGCAAACTTGATATATGCAAATGTTACTTTAAAAAAATGGACCTTAATTTCCTTCCCTTCCAGTATGCAAGGATTTAATGCCTCACTTGTAGTAAAGAGAGTATAGAAAGAAAACATGATAACTTCACAGTGCAGAAATCTTGTCAACACCACCTTAGTCAAGCAAGCAAGGTAACATCAGCAGTGATAAGTCATATTGACAGCAGACACCCCCTGATATGATGAGAAGGGCATATCACTTCTGTGATATGCTTCCCCCAAATCCTTAAACTCAGACTAGTAATGAGAAGCAAACAGAAAAACCCAAATTGAGGACAAAATTACTGATCATGATTAGAACTCTTCAATACTGTCAAGGTCACGAAAGATGAAGAAAGGCTGAGAAACTGTCACAGAGTAGAAACTAAAGAGACATAATTAAATGCAACATCACCTCCTGAATCACTTTGAAATCTCTTAGCCATAAAAACTCATTTGTAGTTAATATTTTCCCCTTTTGGCTAAGGTCTATTTCCAAATGAATCACTAGTTGGCACTTGGTAACCATCCCTCAGTGCCAGGGAGGCTCATCCCTGGGAGTCATGTCCCATACTTGGGGAAAGATGTACATTTACATGCTGAATTTGACTTAGACGGAGGCCACATTTGAGGAAAAAGGAGGCTTTCAGGAGGTAACTCTTAGGCAATATTTAATACTAGGCTAAGTTTCAATTTCACAAGAAAATGTTCATATGTACAGCCACCAATATCAAGGGCCTGCCATAATGGTTGGTCCTCGTTTGCTAAGCACTGCCCATGTACTTTGGGGATTTTTGCCACTCTATTAGAAAATGTAGCAGGACATTTCAGGACAGGTATTCAATATCTTTTCAGTTATTGTGTGGGTCTCTTCGCACCAAGACAATTCCCCATGACCACTTGAACATATCCATATGCCATAGAGGCATGCCCTAGGTTCACCCCTTCCCACACATCCCCCTATCACTCATACTCCACACTAGTGGTCCTTCCCTGCCACAGCTGTCACTCTTCTGCAATCCAAAACTTCCCCAAAACAAAGCCAAAAATATACAAGTAAAAATAATAATAAAATAAAATAGTAATAATTAAAAATAAAATGTAAAAAATAATAAAATATTTTTTCATTGAATCTTTCTTTAACATAAGATTTATTATCTTTTATGTACAGAGACATTTTCTTTCATAGGTTCCCCCAGGGTTGTGTTTTTTCATTTTATCTTCAAAGAAGCTTTAGGCTACAGAAAAGTCACATAGAAAATATAAGGGATTCCCATATACTCAACACAGTCTCCCCTCCCATTCTCCGAAATTAAAGACATTTTACATGAGCATGGTACATTTGTTGCAATTGATGTATACATATTGAAGCATTTCCATCATACAGTTTTATAGGTCTTGACAAAACTTAAAATGGCCCATACCTTTCATTGCAAGATCATGCAGAAAAATTCCAGTACCCTAAAATGCCTTATGCTCCTTCTATTCTTTCTATTCTATTCTATTCTATTCTATTCTATTCTATTCTATTCTATTCTATTCTGTTCTATTCTTTTCTATTCTTTTCTATTCGTTTCTATTTCTATTTCTATTCTATTCTTCCCTCCCCTCAGAAACTGTTGTAACACCTAAGTTTCAATTTTTGAAGAATAAGGTTCATTAAAGATGTTACACTTATGCATGTCTCAGCAGGATCTCTTTGACTACCAAAGTAAACAGTGCCCCAAACAGCAGGGCTCCTTAGGGCTCTAGAGACATCTAGACACTATAGGCAGGGTAGGCAATCTTGAGAATTTCACACTCTGCCAGTGAGCCTTATTTTGGAATATATGCACCCCAATGCAACAGTTAGATTCATTTATAATTTCCCTACATATGGTTCTTCTGCATCTTTTATTTGAACCTATATTTAGCACTATATTTATTAAATATATGTCCAAGAGACTTAAATCTTCAGTCTCTTTCTATGCTGGTAGAGTTGAATCTCTGAAGAGTTGCAACACCTACTCACCTGTTCATTGGACTCACCCCAGACATCTAACAAAAAGATGATGATGGGCAACACCCATCCCCAAAATTAGAGAGTATCCAAAATTGAAGGCAAGACAGTTCCATACATCTGCCCCATGCATTCTAAGCCCTCTTTCAAACAGAAAGAGAGGGGGCATCACCATCCCAAAACCCACAAGATTGAGGAATTAACAAACTTGATGGAATCAACTATTGACTAAAGTAAACATTATTCTAAGAATGGAAGAACTTGTATCATTGATATAAAGGCAGTGGCCACCAGAGGTTCTCAGGGGAGGGAAAGGGAAGAATGGGTGAAACATGGGGCCATTTTTGGGATGTTGGTATTGTCCTGCATGATATTGCAATGATGGATATGGCCATTATAAATTTTGTCAAAATGTATAACACTGTGTTGGGCAAATTGTAAAGTATAATGTAAACTATAGCCAATGTTTAGCAGCAATGCTTCAATAGATACTCATCAATTGTAAAAAATGTACCAGACTAATAAAAATTTTTGTTAATGTGGGATGTGTGGGAGCGGTGGGGGTGGAGTATATGGGAATACCCTATATTTTTGATATAACATTTATATAATCTAGAGTTCTTTAAAAATTAAAAATTAAATAAATAATATAAATAAATGCAACATCACATTCTGGATTGGATGCTCAAACCACAAAAGAACATTATTAGAAAATATTGGTGAAAACTGAATAATTCCATAATTTACTACATAGTATTGTAATGATGTAATGTCGTTTTCTCATTTTTGACAAATATAGCATGGTTATATGAAATGTTAACATTAGAGGTTGCTGGTTGCAGGGAATATGGAACTGCTGTATCATCTTTGCAATGTATACTATTTCTTCTGTAATCTAATATTGTTTCAAAATAGAAAGTTTTTCTTTAACAAATAGAATAAAATAAACACATTCCAAGATTTTAAATATAACAGAGAACTTTTCTTTTTGCAAGACTTCTACTACAAGAAATACTAAAGGAATTCCTACAGGTGAAAGGAAATGACACCAAATATTAACAAGAGCACTAGACAGGGTTAATAAGTGGGTAACTATAAAAGATTGTTGCATGTAGTCCCTTTTCTTCTCCTAAATTCTTAAAATGTATAAGGTACCACTATTCAAAATGGACTAATGATGGACTTGAATTTTGTATAAGAATAAGGTCAATGTAAAAGATTTTACAATTTTATGAATTTGCATTTTAATGCCACAGCAAATGGAGGAGGGTGTGAGTTCATCTGATCTTAGATAAGTTTGTACATTAAATGTAAACTGTTTTATTGATATGGAAAATAACTATATTCTCTTCCTAATTCAACTTACTTGAAAAAATAATTCATCTATGATAAGATATTTTAAAAATAATGTCATGATATAATGAATAAAAAATAAAATTTCTTCTCTTAATATTAACATTTATTTGATTTTCACTTATGTGAAAAAATCTACAAATCTTCTCTCCCTTCTTCACACTGACCTCTGAACTAATGCAAAAAATTATATGATACTCATGTCATCTCTTTGTCCATTTCTTACATGTGTGCAGTTGTGAATTGGAATTTCCTTGTAAGTATCCCTAGTGGTGCTTGAAATAGATCATAAGTTCCTGGGACCTAGGACTTTTTCTGATGCATTTCTGACTCAAGTAGATCTAAAGTAAACATATTCCCTCATGAAATCTGTGCTGGGAATGTGGCACAAAAGATAACCAATAGGAGTATTAGTTCTTCATTAGGTCACTTAGGTGTTCTATGTATTGAGGAAACATGAGAGCAATTACCATTTGTCATGAGGAGATGGACATCACATTCAGAGTAGGTGGCAGTTTGGAAGAGGTTTTAATTTCCCAATATTTTCCACCTCTGTTGCAGATATGAGCTGAATAATGGTTTGGAAGAAGAATGATGGCAAATCCAGCAGTTGCAGTTTGTCAGTGCATAAGAGACTAGTTCAGCTAATGTAAGCATAGATTGGACATCTATGCAAATATCCAGGGATAATGGGTTTGGAATTAGTTTTCCATGTAGTATTTTGGAGAGAAAGAAGGGCAGGAATTGTTAGGTAGGAGAAACCGTGGAGAGAATAAGGATGA
The DNA here is from genome assembly GCA_029593785.1 of Cabassous unicinctus. Lineage (NCBI taxonomy): Eukaryota > Metazoa > Chordata > Mammalia > Cingulata > Chlamyphoridae > Cabassous > Cabassous unicinctus. Next base: position 3,489 of record JAQZBX010043791.1, on the reverse strand, counting down.
TGAATAATGACAATAGGGGGAAAGAGAGTGGAAGGGCACAAATAGATAGCACATTATGAGGTCAGCAGAATTCTCCTGTTTCACCAGGGACAGCACATAGCATGGACACCTCAGTGGGGCCACTCTTTAGGCAAGATAGGTGATATTAGCAGGAATCTTAATTTTGGAGGCAATTTGGGTTTATTGGAAAGGGTCCCACAGGTACTTAACATGATAAAATTAGTATTACAATCATGAAGGGGTGTAAATTAAAATTAAATTTTAGAGATATCACCAAGCAAGTTTGGGTCACAGGGCAACAAACTACACAGTCTGGAAAATCACTTGGTTTGGTGGGCCTCACTTTTTAAAACAAGATTTGATAGTGTGATTAGTCCCTGAAAAATTGAGGTTGTCTGAGGTTTTTCATGGGTGGTGGGACATTACCAGCTCAAGTGTAGTTGGGACTGCTGACAATGTTTAGGAAGCAGGGGTCAGTCATCTCCAACTCAGGCTGAGGGAACTGTTGTCTGAGGTGATGTCCTCTGTAGCAGTGAGTTCCTGGGCAGCAAAAATGTCATCTGGGATGTGGAGTAGGGGTATCTTTCCCAGATTGAGACCCACTTGGATGGATGATGATCATGCTTTTTTTCCCCAGCTGTATGGCATCAAAATGAGGCTGAGCTGCTTGTAGAATTCTTTTTCCTGTGGATATTTTATTTAGCACTCAGAATCTTCTTCACATTCATCATTGTTAAAAAGCAAGACCATGCACCTTCCTGCTTATTCTTTATATTTTTTAAGATTTTATTTTTATTTATTTATTTATCCCCCCTTGCTGCTTGTGCTTGCTGTGTCCATTTGCTGTGCATTTTTCTGTGTCTGCTTGTTTCCCTTTTTTGCATCATCTTGCTGTTCCAGCTCACCATGCTGCACGGGCCATCAGCTCACCATGCCATGTGGGCTGTCAGCTCACTGTGCAGTTTAGGCCAGCTTGCCTTCACCAGGAGGCCCAAGGAATTGAACTCAGGGCCTCCCATATGGTAAATGGGAGTCCAACCATTGAGCCACAGCTGCTTCCCCCTGCTTATTCTAATTTAACTCAAGTCATAATCAGTTTTAGGCACAAAGTTTTAGTTTTCTCTCAAAATCAATGTTTTTTCCTCTTAATTTTTTTTATTTTGTAAAAGATACTTAGATTTCATAAATGTTACATAGAATATATAGGGGATTCCCATATTCCTCACTTCCCACTCCTCCCACATTTTCCCATGTCAGCAACATCTTTCATTACTGTGGTACACTCATTGCAATTGAGAAACACAATCTTTCTCACAGTGTTTTTTTGTTCAATCCTATATATTTGCCAGACACGAGCTCTCCTCTCTTTCTAGTTTACTTGCATAAGTCTATACTTCATTGGAATGAGAAAATGAAAACAAAACAAGAAAGGAAACTACCTAAAATAATAGTGAAGAACCAATAATTCAGCTTAATATGAGATAAAGTAGATTTGTCTATCACCTTACTTTGGAGCTCTTGATATATGTCCATAAATTGCCTAATTTAGCATTGAAAAAGCTATTTCCTTTTAAGCTTTTCTTTGTCCATTCCCCAATAGGGGAATGTTTCTAGCTCATGGTGATTAAAGCTACTATAAGCAGTCACCTACAGGTTTTCGTATAGGTAAATAGTTAGGAGTAGAATTTCTGCCTTGTATGATAAGCACACTGAACTTTAAAGAAATCACCTACTGTTTTCCAAAGTGGCTGCACTATTTTGAATTCCCATCAGTAATGGATGAGTGTTCCATTGCTCTCCATACTTTTGAATCATTAGCAAAACTTGAGCCATTCTAGTAGGTGTACAGTGGTACCTCATTGTGGTTTTGATTTTCATTTCCCTGATAACCAATGATGTTTAGCATACTTTGGTGTGCTTACTGCTATCCATATATCTTCTTTGATTCAGTATTTGTTCAGATCTTTGGTTCTTTAAATTTCTTTTTATTATTATCATGTTCCAAGAGCTCTTTATATGTTCTGGACACAATCCTTTAACAGGTATATCATTTACAAATATTTCTCCTAGAGTGTGATTTGTCTTTTTAATCTCTCAACAATGTCTTTCAAAGAAGAAAAGTGCTTCATTTTGAGGTACAATTTGTTGATTTTTCCTTTCATACATTCAATTTTTTGTGCCATGTATACTGGAGTATAATTCAGCAATGAAAGGGAAAAAACTCCTGATACACAATGTTGTGGATGAGCCCCAAGGGCACTAACTTAGTGAATGAAGCCAGAATAAAAAATCTACACAATGTGCAATTCTATTTATATGACCTTCGGGAAAAAGCAAAATTAAAGGGACCGAAAATAGATAGTTTGTTGTCAGCAGCTGTGGGTGGGGTAGGTGTTGACTACAAACAGGGTAGGGTTGTTTCAGTAATGCAACTCTCCTGTAGCTTGGTTTTGGTGCTGGTTACACAAGTATATGTATTTGTTAAAATTTGCAGAACTGTCCACAAAAATGGGTGAATTTTACCATATGCAGTTGATGACTTAATTTTTTAAAAAGCAGTTTTTTACCTTGCTGACTTCCTATTTCATTTTAGTTCCTTCAGGGAGGAGTTCTAAAAAGCATCCAAGACAGAGTGAAAAGAAGTTAAGAGTTTAAGAAAGGAATCATACAATCTTATCTTACAGTCAATAATGCAGACCAGAAATATTTTTCAAGTGCAGGATAGAATCATGTGCTCCATGATGAGTGGGATGGTGGGGCATGGGGTGCTCATTGTTGTTACCTCAAATCCTTTCCTCTACCTCCTGTGTACCATGTCAGATGATCATTTTCAGTCTCCCTTACAATGACAATATCCTGCAATGTTATGTATGTGATTTCCAAGACTGGCTCATCAAAACCTCTTGCTATTCTCTACTCTTTTCCTTCTCCCCAAATCTGGGTGGATGCAGAAGATCCAGAAAGACCTATCAAGGCCTTAGGGAAGGGTGGAGCCACAAGGTGAGAGGAACTCATCAAGGGGATGGTGGCATGATTAAGAAATGCACTTTCATTTTGTTTCACCAACTGAGATTTATGAGACTTGTTTGTTACAGTACTTTTTGGTACTTATCCTAATCCAAATAGTGTAATTGTATTTCCTTGCCTGCTTGGACATATTAGAATGTTGGGATTCTTGGAAAGAAGAATAATGAGATGACAAACCCATGAGAATGTAGAGTTCTTCAGAAATTTTTGTATGGGGTGTTTCTGGTTGGAATTTTTTGAGGGTGCCCTTTGACCTATGACTTTTAGCACTTTTATTTGGGCTGCATTGTTACAAGTTGCCTGATTCATTTATTCATTAATGGAGAGTTGTATTAGAAACATTGCACTATGATGGTAGATTTTTTCTTTATCTCCTTGTATTTCTATTATTTTTGCATTAAACTGATTGAGCTGATAGTTGCATATAATTTTGGAATTTTTAACTCTTCCATGTGTATAGAA
>JAQZBX010043790.1:0-21552 GCA_029593785.1 Cabassous unicinctus | reverse complement strand
AAAGACAGAAACTACACCCAGAAAACACCTAGTAAACAAGATACCAAGACAACAACCAAAAATTCCAATCCATATCAAGAAACAGGAAAATATGACCCAGTCAAAACAAAAATATAAGCCTCCATATGACATAAATGATTTGAGATAACTAATCATAGATTTTCAAACAAATATCTTTCATAAATTCAATGAGATGTCTAAAGAAATTAAGGACATTAACAAGAGAGTGGGTGTTCACAAAACAGAAATTGAAAGCATACATAGAAAAATAGCAGATCCCGTGGGAATCAAAGGCACAATAAATGAAATTAAAAATACACTGGAGGCAAAAAAAAAAAAAAAAAAAAAAAAAAAAAAAAACAGAAGATTTGAAGAGGTGGAAGAAAGGTGGGAAAACTACCAAAGTAATTCAATGAAGCCAAGATAAACCTAATACCAAAGCCAAATAAAGATATTGCAATAAATAAAATAATAGGCCCATTTCCCTAATGAACATGAAAGCAAAAATCTTCAACAAAATACTTGCTAATTGAATCCAAAAACATATTAAAAGAATTCATTATGGTCAAGTGGGTTTTATACCAAGCATGCAAGGGTAGTTAAAAACAAAAATATCAATCAGCATAATATATCACATTAATAAATCAAAAAGAATAATCACATGATCATCTTGATTGATGCAGATAAGGCATTTGACAAAATACAACATCTTTTCTTGATAAATATACTACAAGATATGAATTGAAGGAAATATTTTCAACATGATAAAGGTCATATATAAAAAACACACAGCTAACATTGTACTCAATGGTGAAAGACTGAAAACTTTCCCACTGATATCTGGAAAATGATAATGATGCCCACTTTCACCATTGTTATTCAATATTGTGCTAGAAGTTCTAGTGAGATCAATTAGGCTAGATAAAGAAATAGAAGGCACCCAAAGAGGCAAGGAAGAAGAAAAACTTTCACTATTTGCTATTGATACGTTCCTGTATCTAGAAATTCCTGATAAATTCACAATAAAGCTACTAGAACTAATAGATGAGTTCAGCAAAGTGGTGGGTTATATGATTAGTAGACAAAAATCTGTAGTGTTTCTAAACATTATTAAGAGAGGAAGGCAAGATGGAATCAGTTTAAATGGATGTGCACCATCTCTCTCAAAAGCCAGCTAATTGTAGACAGGATCCTGCCCAAGTGAGCTGTTCTGGCCACCCACGGAGAAGGAGACTTTGGGGCATCAATCTGGAGGGAGCTGGGCAGGGAGATAGATTGCTCAAGATAAAACTGAGTTTTTAGCCCCATTCCTGGAAAACATGGATGGCTAAGCCCCACTCTCAGGGAGGGGGCCAGGGTGAGCCCCAACTCCCCCGGGCCACCCAGTGAAAGGGAGCATTCTCCGAGAGTGCGAGATTTCTGGTAAAGGTGAAGAGGGATTTCCATTCTGTGGTTTGGTTGACTGGACCCCTTAGAGCTTTGGGGAGTGCACCAGCTGGCTAGAAGTGGCACCAGGATGAGGTGAGAAGCAAATGTGCTGAGGAAGCCTGATTTACCTACCCGCCCTGGGATACAGAGGCTTGGCTTGAGAGAGGGTGGAGTCAGCCAATTTAATAGTTCTGCACTGAAGACTATCAGAATTTCAACTCCCCTAAGAGAGTCAGGCAGTGAGAAGTGCTTAATAAATTTTCACAACCTTATTTAGTGTCCTCTGAGAGAAGAGAATAGTCTAGAAGAGGCTTGAAAATCATTTTGGTATGGTGTACTCAGTCATCAGGGTCCCACTTGAATTTCAAAAGGGAACTCAACCTGACCAGGAGAGGGGAGGGGGCATCTGCTCATACATCCTGTGGCATCCTGCTGCCCTAGGAGAGTAAACCCTGCCCGGGGGAAAGTGTCTGAATAGCTTTCTGAAGAGCTAACTGATTCAATTAGAAATGTAGCTCAGTGGAGGAATTTCTGCCTTGAATGTATGAGGTCCCTAGTTCGAATCCCAGCTCCTATAAGAGTGGTGATCCACCAGGATATCTAACATTCAGCTGATACCGTAGGAATGGGAAACCATAGACATTATTTTCATACTAGCTTCTTTTGGGTCCCTTATTTAAAAAAAGCAGGGAGGGGGTTACTTTTAAAAAGTTAACTTAGTTTACTCACTAAAACCTGCTTCAAAACCTGCAGAGAGAAGCCTGAAGAGTAATACATTGAAGAACACAGGCAGCCTGAGAGGCTCCACAAGGCCCCAAGAAGGAACGCTGTTCTTCCTTAGCTTTGTTTGATTACCTGCTTGTGTGTTCATTTGGGCTTTTCTTTTGTTTTGTGTTTTTTTGTTTGTTTCTTGTTTTTCTTTCCTCTTTTGTCCTTCCCCACCCCTCCCTTTTTTTAAATTAGGTGCTGCTAGCTTGTTTCTTCTTTGCTGTGCTTCTTCTTCCCTGATTTCACATTTTTTGTGTATACCAATTTTGTCTACCAACGCTATATCTTTTCCTTCCTTCATCTTTCTATCGTCTGCTTTCTGTTGTGGTTTTTCCATTCCGCCTATTTTTATTAGTCCTCAATTTCACTGGTTTCAATTTCTCTCTTGTCTATCCTGTATTCTTTTTTTTTAATTAACTTTTTCGTTCTGTCTTTTCTTTTGTCATTCTCTCTCTCCTCATCATTCTGGCCTATTAAATCATTCTATATATTTTGCTCAATTTGGTTTCCCATTTCATTGTAGGTACTCCACTTTTTTATTCCTATTACTCTACACTGCTTTCATGAGCTAAATATTCATTTTGCAAACTCTTATATGGCTCCTCTTCTAATTTTTATTTTTGTTACTATTATCCTTTTTCTTTTCTTACCTCTTTTGGTTTCTCTGTCCCTAATCTTTTTCCTTCAATGGAACATAGTAAACAGCAAGGAAATAGAACAAGAAGAACAAAGTGCCAAAGAGAAAAATTAACACACGCACAAAACCAGCAGCTAAACAAAACTCTTGAGCTGATAGAGAAGCTAATCAACTGAATAAACCCATCAATATAAATGATGACCAGAGGGCAACAAAAAATTACAAAGTATACTAAGAAACAGGAAGACATGGACCAGTCCAATGAACAAACTAAAAACCAGGAAGAGATGCAGAACATCAAACAACTAATCAGAGCTGTCCAAACAAATATCATGGACCAACTTAATGAAGTGAAGGAAGAGATTAAGGTTATTAAGAAGACACTGGGAGAACATACTGAAGAAATTGTAAACATACATAAAAAGATAATGGATACGATGGTGGTGAATGGCACAATCCAAGAAATAAAAAGACACTGGAATCACAGAAGAGCAAATTTGAAGAGGAAGAAGAAAGAATTAGTGATGTGGAAGACATTACATGTGAAATCAAACAGATAGTAGAACAGACAGATAAAAAGAGAGAAAAAGCCCAGCAGGGAATTAGGAATTTAAAAGACAACACAAAACACACAAGCATACACATTATAGGCATCCCAGAGGGCAAAGAGAAGGGAAAGGGAGCAGAAGGAGTGTTGAAGGAAATAATACCTGAAAACTTCCCAACCATATTGAGGGAGATGGAGGTACATATCCAGGAAGCACAGCGCACCCCAAACAGTATAAATCCTAACAGGCCTACTCCAAGACATATACTTGTCAAATGCCCAATGCTCAAGACAAAGAGAAAATACTGAAGGCAGCAAGAGAAAAGAGAACCATCACATATAAGGGAAGCTCAATAAGATTAAATGCTTATTTCTCATCTGAAACCATGGTATGACATACTCAAGGTACTCAAAGAAAAAAATTTCCAGCCTTAACTTCTCTATCCAGCAAAGCTGGCATTAAAATATGTTGGAGAGTTCAAAATATTCACAGATAAACAGAAATTAAGAGTATGCCAATAAGAAACCAACCCTTCAAGAAATACTAAAGGAATTTCTACAGATTGAAAGGAAAAAACAGGAGAGATAGAGCTGGAGGATAGTGGAAGTACAACTAAAAAGACAAAAAGAGAAATAAAAACAACATATGACATACATAAACCCAAAGAAATTAAGGCTGATGTAAGCAATTCATTGAGAGTAATAAAACTGAAAGTGAATGGATTAAACTCACCAGTCAAAGACACAGATTGGCAGAATGGATAAGGAAATATGATCCATCTATATGTTGTCTACAATAAAACCATCTTAGACCCAGGGTTTCAAGGAGGCTGAAAGTGAATGGCTCGAAAACAATTTTACAAGCAAACAACAATTAAAAAAGGGTGGTAGTAGCTATACTAATATCGGACAAAATAGATGTTAAATGCAAAACTATTCTAAGAGACAAAATGGACACTATATATTAGTGAAAGGGGTGATCTTTCAAGAAGAAAGAACAATCACAAACATTTATGCACCTAACAGGGGCACCTCAAAATACGTCACACAAACACTGGAAAGACTAAGTAGAGACATAAATACTTCCACAATTATAGTGGGGGACTTTAATACACCATTATCACCATTAGAACATCTCGACAGAGAATCAATAAAGAAACAAATACTCTGAATAAAACATTAGGGAACCTGGTCCTAATAGATATATATGGAACGCTACACCAAAATACAGTGGGATATACATTCTTCTCGATTGCACATGGATCATACTTCAACATAGACCACATGCTAGGCCACAGAAAAACTCTCAATGAATTCAGAAAGACTGAGACTACAAAAAGTAATTTGTCTGACCACAATGGATTGAAATTGGAAATCTCTAAGGGCCAGAGAACCAGATTAGGCACAAAGGTATGAAAGTTAAACAACACACTCTTAGGCAAACAGTGGGTCAAGGAGGAAATCCCAAAAGAAATCATTAACTACCTTGAAACGAAGGAAAATGACAACACAAAGTATCAAAACCTATGGAATGCAGCCAAAGCTGTACTGAAAGGGCAATTCATAGTCATAAATGTGTATATCAAAAAAGATGCAAGACCTAAAATTGAAGACCTAAGGACACACCTGGAGGAATTGAAAAAACAACAACAAACTAACCCCAAAGGACCTAGAAAGAAGGAAATAACAAAGATTAGAGCAGAACTAAATGAAATAGAAAATAAGAAAGCACTACAAAAAATTAAACCCAAAGCTTTAAAATATAGTACAAAGCTACAGTGGTCAAAACTGGATGATATTGGCACAAGGATAGACATACTTACCAATGGAAATGAACTGAGGGTTTTGATATAGATCTTCACATATACAGTCATCTGATATTTGACAAGGTCACCAAGCCCACTCAGTTGGGGGAGAATGGCCTCTTCAACAAATGGTGCTTGGAGAACTGGATATCCATATCCAAAAGAATGAGAGAGGAACACTGTATTAGTCAGCCAAAGGGGTGCTAATGTGAAATACTAAAAATGGGTTGGTCTTTATAAAGGGTATTTATTTGGGGTAGAAGTCCACAGATACCAGGCCATAAAGTGTTAAGTTTCTTCTCTCACCACAGTCCATTGCCATGTGTTAGAGCAAGACACCTGCTGGCGTTTGCTAGGGTTCAGGCTTCTTGTGTTCCTCTCTTCCCGGGGCTACATTTCTCTCTGGGCTTAGCTCTTCTGGTTCCTCCACAAGGTCAGCTGTAGACTATCAGTTGAATGGCTCACTTCTCTTCTCCTGGGGCCTTTTCTCCAACATCAAAACTGTTTCTCAAAAACTGCTTCTCAAAAACTCCTTCTACTCTGTTCTTTGTGATGCCTTTTATATTTTCTTCCCCCACCCACCAAGGGGTGGGTCTCAATGCCCTACGGATGTGGCCCAGTCAATGCCCTAATCATAACTTAATCATGCCCAGATTAACAGATCATTTTACAAGCATGATCCAATTATATTTTTGGAATTCATAATTACATTAAATTGGCCAATGGCTGCAAACACCATCTCACACTTTATATGAAAATCAACTCAAGATGGATCAAGGATCTAAACATAAGAGCCAAGACCATCAAGACCTTGGAAGATAATATAGGAAAGCATCTACAGGACATTTTATTAGAAAATGCTTTGATGAACTTCACACTCAAAGCACAAGCAGCAAAAGAAAAAAGAGATAAATGGGATCTCCTCTAAATTAAAAACTTCTTCATCTCAAAGGATGTTATCAAAAAAGTAAAAAGGGAGCATACACAATGGTAGAAAATATTTGGCAACCATATATCTGATAGGAGCCTAATATCTTGCATATATAAAGAAACCCTACACCTCAAAAATAAAAAGACAAACAACCCATTTAAAAAATGGGCACGTGACCTGAAACAACACTTCTCCAAGGAAGAAATCCAAATGGCCAAAAAGCATAGGAAAAGATTCTCGATATTGTTAGCTATTAGGGTAATGCAAATCAAACTGCAATGAGATACCATCTTACAACCATTAGAATGGTGGCTATTAAAATCACAGCAGAATATAAGTGTTGGAGAGGATGTGGAGGAAGGGGAACCCTCATCCACTGCTGATGGGATTGTAGAATGGTCCAACCACTATGGAGGACAATTTGACAGTTCCTCAAAAAATGAACTACAGAACTTCCATATGATCCAGCGATTCCCTTGCTGGGTATAGACCCTGAAGAATTGAAAGCAAAGACATAAGCAGATATATGCACACCAATGTTCATGGAGGCATTGTTCCCTATTTCCAAAAGTTGGAATCAAACCAGGTGCCCATCAACAGATGCATGGTAAATCAAAATGTGGTACATATATACAATGGAATATTACTCAGATGTCAGCAGGAATAAAGTGCTAATGCATGGGATAACATGGATGAATCTGGAAGACCTTATGTTGAGTGAAGCAAGCCAGGCATTGAAGGATGAACTGTACGACCTCACTGATAGGAATTAATGAAATTGAGGAGTCTGAGAGAGATATTGTCTGTATGATAGATTTGCAAGAAATAGAAAGAGAAGAGAATGTTGTGAGCCATCACCCATATGGATGTAATCTATGGTAAAGTGATATAGTGTAGTTGTGTATTGAAGGAATAAGACAGGAGGGTAGTGATATTATTGGTTTGGGTGGTGCAAGGTTGACAGGTGGGTAGATTGTGAAGGGTGGATCAGAAGGTCCAGGATACTGGGGGGATGCTTGGGAGAGGGACCAGGTGAATACTGGGGATTTGTGGGTATGAGGTTGAAAGTACAGAGGTGGGAATGCTCTTACAGCAAAATGATAAGGAAAGGTCAGTGGTTTAGGGTGTTAGTTGGGGGAGCATTTGGGAGAGGGTGCACCTAGAGCAGGCTTCTAAGGAGTGTGTGAGTGTTCATTTTGTCATAATGTGTTGTATCAGTGGATGGAGACCCACATAATAAGCGGGAAGGTGTCGGACTCCTATTTTTGGGAGGATCAATTTGTTCAGAAATAGACAGGTGGGAGTTTCTCAAGAGCAAGGGCAGTTCCTAATAGGGGAGGACAAACCAGTGTGTCAAGACATCTTGTTGCATGTAACTATGAATCTTGTCATCCAACGAGTCAAGCCAGGGGGTCATTGTGTGTCCTGGGTGGGGGTGGAGAGGGAGGAACAGAATAGATCAAATGGGGTATTTAGTGGTCAGTAGAAATGTTCTTTATTACCATACAGTGATGGACACAGGACATGGTAAATATCATCAAAATTTATAAAAGTGTACAGTCTAAAATGTAAACCATAATGTAAACCATTGACAATATTTAGTAGCTATGTTTCACTATTTGTATATCAGTTAAAACAGTGTTACCATCCACATATAAAAAGGTATTAATATGGGGGGAGGAAAGGGGGAGGAGGTTGGGTATATGAGAGTCTCCTCTATTCTGTGTGTGACTTTGCTGTGACCTAAAACTTCTTTGAAAACAAAATGAAAAATAGTGAGACACTGGAGAATGAGACAGGGTAGGTGCCACAGTACAGACTGGACACCAGATATTGCAGTGATGAAAGGCAAAACGTCAAAATAAAATTTTTTAATATATTTTTCATTTTTTGAATATCCCAATCTTTAATTTAATTTAATTTTTAGTTTTTTAAAAAAATTTATTTATTTTATCCTTTACATTTAAACTTATCATTATTATTTCATTTTCCTATTAATTATATTCAGCTATTGTAATGGCTTCAACTGTGAAGAGGCTTTGGATAACAGAAGGGTTACAACTGAGGCAGGGGATAATCATTGGTGTGAGCTGTCAGGGATGGGGGATTCATGGGAGGAAGTTCACCTAAGAATAAATATAAGGTCTATAAAAATGTTCGAATGTTCACAGGGCATTGTCACAGAGGGCGGGGAATAACTCAATAAATGAGATAATACTGAATTCCCATCCTGGAGAGGTTTGCCACATTCTCTAAGGGAGCAGCAACAGACCCCCAAGTTCAGGGGCAGTGACTGGTGAAAGAGAATGATACACTGATGGGCGCCTGATATTAATGACTAGCCTTATGCTCTTTGTTCTCGAAATTGAGACTTAGCCTATTGTTATGGCATGCCTAAGGGTTGCCTCCTGAGAGACTCCTTGTTGCTCATATGTGGCCTCTCTCTAAGCCAAATTCAGCATATGAATGTATTACCTTCCTCCCAACATAGAACATGACTCCTGGGGATGAGCCTCCCTGGCACCGAGGGATTACTACCAAGTGCCAACTTGCAATGCAACTGGAAAAAGGCCTGAATAAAAGGGGGTAAAGGTAAAGACAAATGAGTTTAAGTGGCTTAGAGACTTCAAAATGAGTAATGAGGTCATCCCAGAGGCAATGCTTACACACATCTCTGTATGATCTGATACAATTTCAAAGTGGTTATCACCCCAAATAGTGGGGCTCTGAGGGCTCTGGAGACACCCAGGTCCTATTTCAGGGCAGATAGCTCCAGAGTTTGGTGCCTTGACAGTGGGCCCTACTTTGGAGTCTGTGCTCCTGAGAGTGACAGAGTTGGACTCAAGTATGTCTTCCCTGCACATGACTCATCTGACCCTTTTATTGAAACCTATACTTGGTTCTGGAGTTTGTAGGTGTACATGTAGAGACTTGAGTCTTTGGGCTGTCCATGTGCCAGCTGGGCCTAGAATCTCGGTGGAGCAGCAGCTCCTACTCTACAGCTCAATGGACTCACCCAGGACAACTGGTGGGGAGATGATGATTGACAACAGCCATCCCAGGGAATGGAGAGATTCTGCAATTGCAGGCAGAATAATCCCATTCATCTTCCCCATGGGATATAAGTCCCTTCTCAATTGGAGTTGGAGTGGGCATCACCATCCCGGTCTCCTCTGGATGTGGGGAAGAGCTATGGACTACAGTGGACTTACTTGTATTCTACTATAGACATATTGTGATTCAAGCAATGGAAGAAATTACAGCATTGATGTGGAGCCAGGGGCCACTGGAGGTTCTGGGGGCAGGGAGAGGGAAAAGCTGTTGTAATACAGGGGCTTCTTCGGAACTTGGGAATTGTCCTGAGTGACATTGCATCGACAGATATAGGCCATTTTATATCATCATATAACATGCAGAACTGTGTGGGAGAGAGTATGATCTACAATTGGAACTATGGTCCATGCTTAAAGGCAAAGCCCCAGGATGTGTTCATCAATTGCAATTAATGTGCCACACTAATGAAGGATGTTTATGTGGGAGGTTGCGGGAGGTGTTGGAGGTGGGGCATATGGGAATCCCTATATTTTTTGTGTAACTTGTATGTAATCTAAAAAAAATTAAAAAAAGAAAAAAATTAGATTTATATTGATGAGTCAGTGATTTCAGAGATGTTATAACCCAAAGACCACTTTTCCACTTAGAATAGAAATGAAATCAGAAGCATTACATCATGGTAATGCTTTATTTATTAAAATTTTATTCAAATTTTCTTATCTTATTTCATCATTTCAGTGCCTTCTCATAATGAGTAAGTGTTAAGAATATTCTTTTGACAATTACATGTGGACAAAATGAAGAAAATAAGTGGTAAAACCATACCACATAGTCTACAATCTATAAAATGCTAGTAAGCATATTCAATTTCTTATATTTTTGTGTCTGTTTTTATATCAGTGTTCACAAAACATGTACAATGTACTAGTTTATTTTTCTATTCAAAAGATGGCAACATTCTTGTTGTATAAATAGTAAAACTATGGAAAAATACAGAAGTACAAAGATGAAATTAAAATTCAACCATGAATATAATTTAAAACCTACCACTGAATTTGGTTTATTTTTCTCAGTCTTTTTATCACAAAGATATATATGTATATGTATACATTTTTCATTTTATTATGATCATATTGGAAATATGGAAAGTAAGTGCAAATTAAAAAGAGCAATTTTAGCTATTGTCTAGAAAGTGATCTAAAATCACAGGAAATCATGCAATGAGTCACCCACAAAGCATTTTTTTATATTAAGTTTTCTGTGTTTAAGAAAAAAATTTTTTTTACTGTTGGAAAAAGAAATGTAGTTTTAAAAAATAAATATCTCAAAGAACAACAAAAATCTGTCCAATATCACTCAAGAAGTCTTTCTTCACATATACACATACATAATTTCAAAGATAAAGAGATAAAGAGAACAAATGTAGGAAAGAAGGAAAAAATGGAGAGAGAAAGGAAGGAAACCATGTGGAGGAAATTTTTAAATTCTATTTGCCACAATTTTAATTAAACAATTTAACAAGAATATATAAAAAGAATAAATTGAAGTTGAAATAAATGAATTGACAAATTGTTTAAGTTACTAATCTATAACTCTTTAATGTAAACAAATGTATAAAGGAATGAATGATTAAAATATAGTAATTGAATTTTTTATATTTTTCTAAATATTTTAAGTATCTTTATCTTATGATGAGAGATGAAAGAAAAAAGTTCACACGTACAATTCTCATCTCATCCACCTACAATTTAATTCATTTATTTATTGTTTTTTGAGGTTCTAGGGCCGGAGTTGAACCTGAAAGCTCATATGTGGGAAGCTGGCGCTCAACCAGTGAGACTCATTGTCTCCTTACAATTTTAATTATACTATTATTTGAATGTTATCACATACTTAATACTTAATTTCTAACTTTTCATAATTTATAGTACTATTTAGTTTTTTCCATTACATTAAAACTAATGCAACATCAATATTTTCCCCCAAATACAAGGAGTATATCCATTAGTGTATTAAAATTCATTCATAACTTTGTTTCACTAAATTGAAAGGCTGATGATTTCCCTTATTTTTTCATGCCTGATGACTCAGAAACTTGTTTGGGTAGAAAATTATGGGAGAAAATTGTAATCTTTCTTCATTTAATTTGACTTAGGAAACCTATCTACTATCTTCTCCTAGATCAGATTTTTTCTTTATTTCTAGTTCATTCTGGAGGATATTCTAAGCCTTATCTATCAATATGGCTGAGTGGTTTGGTTATGTTAATTATTTTGGGATCTCAATGTTGTTTTATTTCTGTAATATTTTGCATTTTTCCCATTTCTTTTCTGAAGTTTACACAAGTGGCTCCATTATTCACTTACTCTTTAAAAATGGGCATATTAACCACATTTTCTACCACTGTAAAATTTATATAATACTTGTACCAGTTACTTAGGAGAGCTTTTTTTTTTTTAAGATTCATTTTCTTTGTTTAATTTCCCCTCTCCCCCTTGTTTGCACTGGCTGTCTGCTCTCTGTGTTCATTTGTTGTGTGCTCATGTTTTTTTAGGAGGCACTGTTAACTGAACCTGGGACCTCCAGTGGTGGGCCCAAGTGGCCCACCTCTGCTGCCATAGGAGAGTTTTTAATATAAATTAAGTTTATGCTCCTAAGACACTTAGAAATGCATATAGAATATTATATGTGAATTATGTAATCTATTTTTATTCTTGCCTCTAAAAAGGAGATAATCCAAATGTCATGTCTGAGGGATATTATGAAAGGTCATTCTGCTGAGGTAAATGGTTGGATATAAACATTTGGAAAAATCCTTTGAAGAAAGGGATTGGATGAAAATTAAAACTATTGTGCAAGTGAATCAGATGTGGGACTGAAATAAATTGTTGGCAGATTTAGAAGTGAGGGTGGATTTTAATCATTCCTAAATAATTAATCATGATACTTAAATTATTATTTGTGAAAGATAAGCAAACAGACACACATTCCCAAAGTTCCCAATTTGATCTTTGACTTCCCACCACATTTTTGCATAGGCAATCTTCTCCAGCATTTTCTAACGTATATTTCCTGGTAATGCTCTCGATATTTTTGTTTTAAATTTTGCCTACCCCAAACTTTCGGGAAACAGCATGAGTTATTATATCTAATATTATTTTTACCCTTGTCTGAGCAACAAGTTAGCAAAGGACTTTTTAACCCACCTTTTCAGACAATGATAATGATGAATGGGAAGATAACATATCTTTTATAGATCACCCAACTAAAAACTGGTTAAGGAAAAATTAAATCCAGATAATCTAACCAACTCCAAAGCATTGCTCTCAATGACTGCTTTTTCCCTCATTTACTCAAAATGTTTCTTTCCCTCACTTAAAGTGCCAATTATCATATTCAAACTCTGAGCTGTTCTGTAGAAAAAGTTACCAATTTTATTGAGGCCTGCATTTATCACATTTACTTGAGTACAAACATTTTAACAATGAAATATCCATTAATATACTCCAGGCAACAAGTCTGTATGATGTAAAGGAAGAAATGACTCCTCAGCATGCATGTGAATAGAGCCATCCCATCAGAATCCACTCAGTCTTTAAAAGTGAGGCCCCCAAACCTTGAGGAGGGCTTGGGGTGCCAGGAGTTCCTGGATATAATAGTATTCCACCTAAATGACTTTCCTTGTAAATCTATAAATTGCTCACAATCTACATATCTGAGAGATGATTTCTGTGATTCATATGCTTGCTGAAAGGAAGCATAAAACATAGAAAGGCTATCAGCTTTCCTGTCTAGTCTCAGAGAATTAAGTCCTTGGTATAAAAAGGGCCTTGTTGTGTGTTATGATTTAATCACTTTTATATATAAAATGGAAGTAGTTATGTAACAACTTAAAATAAATAAGAAAATAACTAATCATTTTCTGGGTCTTGTTATTGCAATGATCTCACACAGTGTCTCCCAAATTTTATAGACTTTATTTTAACAAGGTGAAGATTGTAACCCCATTTTGTTTGAAAACTAGGAGAGATATTGGTTAATTTGTGTCCAAAAACAATTTTGATTCATGGAATTCCACCAAAATAAACATGTAACTTTTGACCTATGGGGTTACACAATATGCAGTTAAAACAAATAATCTCATAATGTCTTTCATTTTTCCCAAATCGGAGAGGGAAGTGTCATGGGCAATCTCCTTGTATCGATCACTGAATTCATCCTCATGGGATTTTCAAACATCTGGAAGCAGCTCATTCCCCACAATGTGCTGTTTTTACTCTTCTACCTGGAAGCTCTCCCTGGCAACCTCCTCATCTGCAGCACCGGCGACAGGCAGGAAAGGGAACCCAGACACAGGTTACTCAAGGCAGCCCAGGGAAACCTTGGAGGGTAAAGGGTTCCAGTCCACCATCTACACTGAGCTTAAACTGGCGAAGCAGCACAGGTGGCTGCTTGGCTTCTCTGTGGCCCACATGACCTGGTAAGTTTTTAATTCAACAACAACAACAAAACAAACAAACAAAAATCCCCAGGAAATCTATATATGAATAAATATCTGGCATAGCAAACAAATGCGAAGTTGCTTATCCAAACACTTATAGTTATGCAAAGATTTTGTAGAACTAGTAAAAAATGGTCCTCTGCAAAGTGAAAGGGGTACATAGAAAGATATGGTGCTTACTGGGACTTCACTTAAAACATACGTTAGTAAAAATAGACAAAATTTATAAATTGCTGTGAAAATTTGTGCTTTATTACTTCCTGCACTTCTTTCAGAAACCTGGATTCAAACCAAATTTGAGAATCAGACACTAAATTTCAGAAAATAGACTTTTTTTCCCACAGAGCAGAAAATATTGCTTATTTCTGACCATGAGTATCAGGAAACTTACAGAGGGGCAAAATAAGTGATAAAATTAAATACTAGTTATAAATAAAATTTAATTATATTATTCTCTAAATTTCTACAGATTTGTGATATTTCACATTTGTTTTAATATTGTCAGTATTGTCTGTACTGGATGTCAAAGAAAAGACTGGAATATGTTTGTGTATTATGAATTGAATCCTGCTTTATAAATTACCTTAAATATTACAGAAGAGGAACAGTCTTTGGGATTATGTATTCCAATAAGACCTCCCACTTAATTAAAACCATTAAGAATCCTAGAAAGTTAAATTGTTAGGATTCAATAAAAGAAAGTCCTGGGTAGCCAGGTGTTTTTATAATATCCACTATTACTTGCTGCACATTTTTATATTATAAAATGTTTTAGTGATGCATATTGATTTTTAAACTGAGCAAATTTCTATGTTGCCTTTTTATTATGAATAGAATTTAATGAAATGAAGAGTAAAATGGATATTTTTTGTGGTTTGATTTCAAAGCATTCCAACCAACCAACCAGGACTTGGAACAACTCCTAAAGCAATGAGCAGGTCACACACAATCTCTGGCCATATCAGCAATAAGACCTGAGCTTAGCTTGCTTGCATAGAAATAAATTTCTACCTAACTGCCCTAATCAATTTTCTACAGGATGATAAAATGTTCATCCTCCCCTAAGTGAATAGTCACATTTTTATGTTTTTAAAGGGGAAAAATATCATATAGATATATCATTTATATTTTTACTGAGAAGTTTTTAATAAGTCAAAAATTTTCTTTCAATTACTAGTTATTTAGAATTGAGGGCATATACTATCCATTTACAGATATATAAAAATAAAAATATTTGCTGCATACAATATCAATATATACATCTCTATTTATGTCTATCTATATCTATTGATCTATCTACCTATCTATAACACATATATATTATGGAATTTCTTAATGGATAATCAAACACCGATTCACTCATCAACAAATGATTGGTAGTTACATTTATAAAAATGGCAAAATTCCCTTCCGCTCAAACATATACACCATTAGATAATGAAACTTCTCCTTGTGTCCTTGAAAATAGCCTCACTTTGGATTAGATTGTAACTGCTGAGTACAACAGATTTACTTTTAAATGTAAATGTCATTTTACTGTATTTCCTTTCATTTATTTGTTATCTTATGTTAACAGAGCAATTTATAATTCTGTTGTAAACTTTAACCAACTACTTGCTCCAGGGTGGCTTCTGTGGATTCTTAATAGTCCCTTTCTTTAGTTCATTTCCATTCTTATACTTAATATCTTGTTAATTGAGCAATTTGCAATACTGTAATCTGTAACCAAATGATTTTGTCAGTCTTCAAGGGCTTCTTGTGGAGTTACTTACACACTCCTATTAACCCTAACTACATTGTAACCCATCAATATCTGCCAACAACACTATCCCCACATCATTTTGCGTAAATTTTGTGTAAATTCCATGTTTTCATGGAAAACTCTTAAGACTTGGGGAGACAGACCTGTCTCCATACATGGCACCTTGCAATAAACTCTTTCTCTTTTTGAAAAACCGGGTATCACTGAACTGTCCTCTCATGTGCATTGGACTATGGGCCTACTTATCTGGCAATAATAAATTTTGAAATTTTGAATTAATTGCTTTTACATGTCATACTTATTTGATTAAATATTTAATGAAATTATCCTTGTTCCATGTCTGTCTATTTTAAATTCATACATCATCTGAGAAATAAATGGACTGAATGATTGAATTGTCTTTAGGTCAGGAATAAAAAACATTTTAGCACTCCCCATTCCTCAACCTAGGTCAGCTGTGGCAGCCAGTGAGCATCTTGGTTAAGTGTTCCACAATCACTCACTCTAGACCTGACAGAAAAATCTTAAAATCAGGAAGGGAATTTTGAACAGGTTATGAAGGATGAAAGAAGAGAGGGAGAAAGGGCATTCTTACTTCAGCTTGGCATTAGTGTGTTCTTAAAGATTGTCCAATGCCAAGAGAATTTCTATTCACTTGACTTTTGTGGAGGAAATACATATACTGGAGTAGTGTTAGGTCAATTATCTCACACCACCAGACCCCATTTCATTTGGGATTACAATAATCTCTAAGAAGGTAATGATTTAGCCAGGGTGTTGCTCCAAATGGCTTGGATAGAATGGAACTCCAGGCATTTGCCACTAATCTGGGTCCATTTTTCTCCCTTATTACCATGCAATCCAATTACACAACTGATTTCACAAGATGATCCTATTTCCAAATCCACCCCCTCCATACACCTGGTTATTTCAGTCAAATGTGTTACAAATCAGGATCATAAAACTGAAAAAAAATCAAAATATGCCCTGTGGAAATATGTGCAATGGAATGAAGGAGACCTGAGTCCTGGTAATTTCCTTTACACAGTCTCACTGTTTAAAATGGGGAAGCTACAAATAAATTTGTTTCATTTTTCCCAAATGTAAAATGAAACTCAATGACATACTCTCTGCTGCCCTACCATCTCTGACAGCATTTAACCATCATACACAGAGAAACTGCAATACTGATATCATTGCACTGTCTCTGGGGGATGCTGACTCTCCTTTCACTTATACTAGTGCTATCGGATTTTGTCTAGGTTCTTGATTATGCTGCAGAAATGAATTTCAAGAGCAAGTCGGGTTAGTTAGGCCAGTAATTTATTAAGGTAGGGAGGGAAGAGAAATGGGAGAAAATAACAAATTATGGGTTCCTGGAGTCAAGGGCTGAAGAGTGATAAAGAGGGCTGATCTATAGACTATAAATTCCCATTATAGATTATAAATGTCCAGGTTTTACTTGCATGTTGATCCATGAGGGGGGGAACGGTGAGAGCAGGGTGCAAAAGGCAAGGGGGAGCAAGAGAGAGATTTGACCTTTGTGCTCACTCTTTAAACCATTAATTATTCCACCCCTTTGCTAATGGCATGGGAGGAGTTCCAGCTGTTTGCTGTTTTGATTGGTTACCCCACCTATCAAACTCCCAGGAGGGCCCAATTATAAGGCCACTTGAGAATATCCAGGACTTCTCCTGGCTTCCAGAGAGAATCTCATTATGAATGGCAGAAATCTTGTGGGGGTCTTCCAGCAGCCATCTTGGGGGTATCAATATCCATGTGGATTTCTTGCCAGGTTTCAGATATGTCTATTGACTACCTATATGAAGCCTGCTTCACTAACCCCTCAGAGAGTTTACATGTTTATTCTTAAAGGGGTGCTGAAGGGAGATGGTCATTCTTTTGTAATTACTTCCTGCAGGTTAGGGGCAGTAGGCCTACCTGCCAAGGGTGTAAAACCCTCTGGCTATTCTATCTGTTGGAGGAAGATGGACCTGGCATACTGGGCAAAGCTGGATGAAGTCCTCATATGGCTAACAAGATATTGATTCTGGAAGAAATAAACTTGATTAGAATCTTGAGGATATATGGTCCCACTAAGAAGATACTGGAACACAAAAGTAGAAAAGGCCAGGTTCCTATAAAGGGTGAATTTTCCCAAAGTTGGTGGGAAACAGTATTCTTCTTTCAGTTACATTATGCTGTTGGTTAACTCTAGAGAGAAGAGGCATTGCCCTTTCAAGTTAACCTACAGGAGATGAAAACAGACAAGTTTTCTTAAGGGGTGTCTAGTTTGCCTTCCCCCTAATAATAGGTGCCTGGGCTAGAGTAGAGGGAACAGTTGCCTTTGACACAGACACTACTTAGCTTTGTCTCTTGAAGAGGTATATCAGGTCATCCAATGACTGGCACTCTTATGACCTGTCAGGTGCTTCTGGTGAGTCGGTACTTCCTTAGGCAGGTGGCTTCACTCAGGATTAGTGCACCAAGCTGGGAATTCCTTTAACTCTAGTAGCTGTAGAAGTGATCAGGACTACAGAGTAAAGTTCATTCTGTTTTTGGATCTAATTGAGAGAGAGGCTTGCTTTCTTGCCAAGTTTTGATCAGAACCTGGTTTCCAGGTCCTGGGTGAGGGAAGGTTGCCCATGGTCCATCTCAAAGGGGCTAAGCTAAACTGGGTCTTAGCCACCTCGTTTGCTGTTTCCCTTGTGGTGGGAAATGCTTAGCCCTGGCAGGACAGCATGTGGGTTTGCCAGTCCTCCCCAGGGTATGAGGGGGACAGGTTCTGGAACAAGGGCTAAGAGGGATACCTGGGTTAAGCACATGCATTAACTACTTAGAAAATGAAGTTTTCCAGGACTTTTTAACATGTTCAGTGTCCCTCTGCCTATGATCCTGATCTCTGAGAAGACACTCCTATGGAGACTAGGCCCATTATTCTAGGAAGAATGAAGAAGCACATTTTACTCAACTGATCTGGCATCCCAGAGTCCATGTCTTACTTAAACGTTCACCACTCCAAATAATTTGGAGCTGATGCTCTGGTCTTAGCATCCTGAGAATTTAATCCAGAGCCTTGCTGACAGGCATCCCTGTGGCTGACTTAGGTCTTGGGGGATGCTTGAAACACTGAAGTTCAAACCAAAGTACCCAAGCTGAATTGAAGGAAGATGTGAGCAGTTGCCTAAACTGAAGTGTCTGGGATACATCTCAGAGGATGCTTGCCTGCCCTTTGAATGGAAGGGCCCAAGGAATTTCTTGGGGGCCATTCTGAGTTTACTGCTATGCTTCTCAGAACCCTACATTCCAGGGTCCGAGAATGAGTACACTGTTACCCAAACTAAAGCTCCTGAGATAAATCTCAGGAAACATTTGGCTGCTCTCTGAATCGAGGCACCCAAGACTTCTTAGGTTTTGGGGGACATTCAGAATTACTTCTCTGGTTCCTGCCACCCTGGAAATCAGAGACACTGCCACTGGGCATTTTGGGAACCATTGTGGACTTGGGAGACAGACCGAATAGACATTGGGGTCGAATAGATCTCGGGGTCGAATAGATGTCGGACTGAAGTTGTCAAGCCAAGTATTGCTCCTTCCTGGAGAAGGGGCAAAAAGCTTATTCCTATTTTAACAGAGGTCTTAAAAAGCATTTCGGTCTTATGATTTTACTGTTCAGTATTTTCCCAGTAAGACCAGCCATCAAAAGGCCCTTAATTGATTAGAGATCAAGTTTTCTAGCTAACAGGCCTTGGAGCCCTGAGGCAATAACTTCCTTGCTAGCAAATGCATCTTCAGTTTTACAATTTTCAATTGTAAATTGACTTTCCAAATCAATTTAACACAAACCTGTAAAAAGAAATTTGGTAGTAGGAAGTAGGAAGGTAAAAAGTGGGTAAAAGTTATGAGTGAGAGGAGCCCTGGCACATGAACCCCTGGGGAAGGGAACTCCTGCAGCATCCATCATAGCCCTGCTTGCCGTCACCTTCCCACCCCATCCCAGACCAGGTAGCTGGGTGTAGTCGACAGGAAGGTTGGTCTGCAAAGACATGAACCCATGGAGAGGACAAGCCCCAGCTCTGAGTCATTGCCTTGTGGCCACCAAGGGGAGAGGGCAGTAGAAGCCAATGTCTGAGGGCAAGGCCACCTGGCTGCTAAAAGGACTTGAGAAAGGAGCTTTGCAGCACCTGGAGATTGGCTGGAGGACCTCTGTCTTGGCAGGGCCCCACTTTGAGACACTGTCTGTGTCCCAGCCCTCCCAGCCAGGGTCAGGTCTCACAAGTCTGGACATATGTCATGGACCAGAGAGTTCCCGCTCCCCGGCCTCTTCCCTCCTGGGATTATGTCCCGTGGGTCTCATAGGGGACGTGTTTAAAATGGATAAGCAAAAGAAGGCATTAAACAGGCTGTAGGCCATAGTTTCACTCACCAATAACCTCCTGGCTGGTGGTACTCACCATATATGTTACCGGATATTGTCTAGGTTCCTGACTTATGCCAACTTATGAGTTTCAGAGCACATCAGGTCAGTTAGGCCAGTAATTTATTAAGGTAGGGAGGGAAGAGAAATGAGAGAAAATAGCAGATCGTGGGACCCTGGTAGAAAGTAAGGGCCTGAAGAGTGATAAAGAGGGCTGGCTTATAGACTGTAATTTCCCATTATAGATAATAAATGCCCGGGTTTTACTTGCTTGTTGTTCTGTGCAGGGTAGAATGGTGAGAGCAGGGCACAGAAGCCAAGAGGAACTCAAGAGAGTGAGACCTTTGTGTTTGCTTTTTAAACCATTAATTGTTTCACCCATTTGCTAGTGGTATGGGAGGAGTTCCAGGTGTTTGCTGTTTTGATTGATTACCCCACCCATCAGTCCCCCAGGAGGGCCCAATTATAAGGCCCCTGGAGAATATCCAGGGCTTCTCCTGGCATCCTGAGGAAACCTCATTCTGAATGGCAGAAATCTTGTGACCATCTTTGAGCAGCCTTCTTGGGGGTATCAATGTCCACGTGGATTTCTTGCCAGGTTCTGGATCCATCTATTGATTCCTTATTTTACTAGCTGGCTTCATTGGGATTGCATAGACTCTGTAAATCAGTTTGGTTAGAATTGACATTTTAATGATAATTAGTCTTCAAATCCATTATCATGGAATGTCCTTTAATTATTTTTGGTTTCTTTAAGCAATGTTTTGTAGTTTTCTGAATAAAGATATTTTATGTCCTTGGTTTACTTTATTCCAAAATATTTTATTCTTTTAGTTGTTATTTTAAATGGATTTTTTCAGACTTTTTTTCTCAGCCTGCACATCAGTAGTGTATAGAAACAGTATAGATTTTTGCGTGTAAGTCTTGTATATTGCCACATTGCTGAACTTTTCTATTAGTTCTAGTAACTTTGTCATGGATTTTTGGGACAGTTTAGATATAGAATTGTATCATCAGTGAATAGCGAAAGTTTTATTTCTTCCTTTCTTATTTGGGTGACTTTTATTTCTATGTCTAGCCTAATTGCTCTAGTAGAAACTCTAGCACAATATTGAATAACAATGTTGACAGTGGGCATGTTTGTCTTATTCTCGATCTCAGTGAGAAAGGTTTCAGTTCTTCACCATTGATTACAATGCTAGCTGTAGTTTTTGCATATATGTGTTTTACCATATTGAGAAAGCTTCCTCCTATTCTTATCTTTTGGAGTGGTTTATGAAGAAAAGGTGCTGTATTTTGTCAAATGACTTTTCTGCTTCAATTGAGAGGTCATGTGATTTTTATTCTTCAATATAATAATGTGGTTTATTACACTCATTGACTTTCTTGTGTTGAACAACCCTTGCAACATAGGATAAAACCCACTTGATCATGGTGCACAATTCTTTTAATGTGCTTTTGGATTCTGCTTACATGTATACTGTTGAGGATCTTGCGTGTATATTCATTTGATATTGATCTGTAACTTTCTATTTTCATAGTATCTTTACATGGTTTTGTTATGAGAGTGATTTTGGCTTTATAGAAACCAAAAAGAGTTTGATAACATTCTATCCTGTTCAATTTTTTAGAAGAGATTGAGCAGGATTGGTATTAAATTGTCATTTTATTATTGGTAGAGTTCACCTGTGAAGCCATCTGG
>JAQZBX010043789.1:0-21558 GCA_029593785.1 Cabassous unicinctus | reverse complement strand
CAACTGGACCCCTTTTGCGATAAGCACTCTGGACAACCTAAGACAGGAGCCTAGCCGATTGTTGCCAAAGGGCCCTGGCCCAATTGCTGCTAAGGTCTCCAATGACAGGTAAGATCCAGTAATCGCATAGCATGGTCCTGACCTAAAACAGGCACAGTCCCCCCCTCCATACCTTCCATCCAGTTGGTTACAGTCTATAGTGCTTTGTTTTTAAACCAAAAGGGAGGAGATGTTGGGGGCAATGTCGAATGAATACAACTGTCATGGCCGTCTCTACCTCCTCCTTCTTCTTCTTCTTCTTCTTCTTCTTCTTCTTCTTCTTAAAATAGCATATCCTGTTACTGTTCGCGCCACAATGTTCGCGCGCGCACGAATAGTCACCATCTCTACCATGCCTAGCAACTCAAATTACCCAATCATGTCTCGACACCTAAGCCTTAATGCACTTCCCCTTTCCCTGCTTATAAAAGAGCTGATTGTAACCCTCGCGGCAGAGCAACGGAAGAGCTATGTTAGTAGAATAAAGTGCACAGCCATTTTCTTACACGTGTCTATGCCTCATTCCTTCGCTGGGTAACTCGGAGTCTCAGTTGATTTGTCCCGCGGGTCGGGACATAACATGGGGCATTTTGGGGACATTGGAATTGTTCTGCATGACATTGTAATGATGGATACAGGCCATTTTACATTTTGTCAAAACCTATAAAATTGTGAGGTGCAAAGTGTAAACTGATGTAAACTATAGACCATAGTTACTAGCAATGCTTCAGTATGTGTTTATCAATTGTAACGAATGTACCACACTAATGAAAGATGTCATTAATGTGGGAAAGTGTGGGAGGGGAGGGGGTGAGGCATATGGGAATACCCTATATTTTTAATGTAGCATTTATGTAATCTAAAGCATCTTTAAAAATAAAAAAATGAAAAAATAAAAAATATATACTTGTTTAAAAAAAGGAACATAAAAGAAGGGCATGTCATGTGTCATACATTACATATATTTAATATATTAAAACACAGATTTAATAATGTAATTATTGAAGATAACTCACAGAGCAAGTTAAATAAACTAATGGGGCAGAATAGAAAATCCAGAAACAGACACATTTATATTTAGACAATTGGTTTATGATTGAGTTGGCATCAAAATTCAAAGAGAAAAGAGACTCCCCTGCCCCGCCTCGCGCCCTGGACTCTCCAAGGCTCGTGGCAGCCGCACTCACCAGCCGCACAGTAAACCCGCGGGCCCGCTGGCAGCTGGACCCGAACCAGGCCAACTGTGGGTGTGAGGGCGGGGTCCCCGAGAGTCTCTTTGCAGCCCCTGCGGAAAGAGGGCGAAGAGAAGGCTGAACCCGGCCTAAACCATGAACCGGAGTTCCCCCAAGTCTCAGACCCTGCGGTTCTGTTACTGCAGCACAGTGGAAGTCAAGAGCAAGTTTGGGGCCGAATTCCGAAGGTTCTCCTTGGACCGCCATAAACCTGGGAAATGTGAGGACTTTTACAAGCTGGTGCTGCACACCCACCACATCTCCAGTGCCGAGGTGACGATTGGCTACACCGACATGCACGGTGACCTGCTGCCCAACAACGACAACTTCTCTTAAGCTGTGTCAAGTGCCAAGCCACCTTCTTCGTGTCTTCATCTAGAAGTGAGGGTTGAATAAAGATGAGTAGGAAATGAGGCCGCCTAGATCAATGATTTCACAACATTCGTTAGAGGCCCTGGACCAAGCTTGTCCTCTGACCTGGCACTTAGAAGAATTTACCTTAAGGACTACCAGAGACTACCCAGGTTGTCCACACAGGGGCCCTCAAGCCATTATTATTTACAAGATCAAAAGGTTATTAGCCAAAATATCTTAAAAAAGAACAAAGTTGGAGAACTTTTGCTTCCTGACTTTAAAGCTTATTTCTTAATTTGTGGTAAAACATAATGGTACTGGCATGAAGGTAGACATATAGCCCAATGAAATTTAATTTAATGTTCAGAAATAGACCCTCACATCTATGGTCAAGTGATTTTTGACAAAGCTGCCAAGTCCACTCAGCTGGGTCAGAATAGTTTATTCAACAAATGGTCCTGGGAGAACTGAATATTCATATCCAAAAGAAAGAAAGACTCCTATCTCAAACCTTAGACAAAATTTATTTCAAAATGGACCAAGGACTTAAATATAAAAGCCAGAGTCAAACAAATACTAGAAAAAATTGTAGGGAAACATCCTCAAGATCTTGTGGTAGTTGGTGGTTTCTTAAACTTTACACTCAAAGCATAAGCAATGAGAGGAAAAATGAATATATAGGGCCTTTTCAAAATTAAACACTTTTGTGCTTCAAATGACTTTGTCAAGAAGGTGAAAAGGCAGCTTATTCAATGGGAGAAAGTATTTGGAAACCACATATCAGAAAAGGGTTTTATTTCCATATTATATAAAGAGTTCATACAAATCAATGATAAAAAGACAAGCAACCCAATTAAAAATGAAGACTCAAATAGACATTTTTCCGAAGAAGAAATACAAATGGCCAAAAAACACATGAAAACGTGTTCAACATCACTAGCCATTAGGGAAATGCAAATCAAAACTACAATGAAATATTATCTCATACCTTACAGAATGGCCGTTAAAAAAATTAAAAAACAGAAAACAACAAGTACTGGAGAGGATGGAGAAATAGGAACACTTCTTCACTGTTGGTGGGAATGTAGAATGGTGCAGCCTCTGTGGAAGATAGTTTGGTGGTTCCTCAGGAAGTTAAATATAGAACTGCCATATCAGGAATATACTAGGATATTCAGGAGCTACTAAGAATATATTCAGAAGCACTGAAAACAAGGATGTGAACTGACATTTGTGCTCCAATGTTCATAGCGGCATTATTCACAATAGCCAAGAGATAGAAACAACCCAAGTGTCCATCAATCGATGAATGGATATATGTGGTATATACATATAATGGAATACTATGCTACTATAAGAAGAAATGAAATTGTGACACATAGGACAACATGGATGAAACTTGATGACATTATGCTGAGTGAAATAAGCCAGACACAAAAGGACAAATATTGTATGGTCTCACTAATATAAGCTAAATACAGGGAGTAAATTCATGGAGTTAAAATCTAGAGTATAGGTCACTAGGGGATAGAACGAGGGTTGAGAATGGGAGCGGATGCTTAATGTATGTAGAATTTCTAATAAGATTGATTGTAAATATTAGGAAATGGATAGAGTTGATGGTAACACATTATAGTGAGTGTAACTAACACTGCTGATTTAAAAATGTGAATCTGGCTGAAAAGGGTAATCTAGGGACATAAATGTCAATAGAAAGAAAGCTAGAAGATAATCTTGGGATTGTATAACATCGTGAGCTCAGTGGTGGATGAGGTTTGTGGATAATAGCACAAATACAAGAATGTTTTTCTATGAACTAGAACAATTGTATGTCACTTTTACAAGGTGTTAAGAATATGGCAATAAATGCAAAAAATACACCTAATATAAGCTATAGCCTATAGTTAGTAGTAATATTTGGATGTTCTTTTATCATTTGTAACAAAGCTTCCACAACAATGCAAGATGTTGGTAGTGGGGTGGTGTATGGGAATCCTGTATGTTATACATGATTGTTTTGTAAACTCACAACTTCTTTAGTCAGGGGGTAAAAAAAGGTGCTGCCAAGCTCTAAGTCCAGCAACAAGCTATAGGGTAAATAAAATCAGGTAGGTCCATATGCCAGAATTTTACATAGCTGTTAAAAGTATCTCAAAGAAGAATATTAATTGAGCAAATATTTGTAATATTAGGTATTAATGAAAAAAAGCATCACACCAGATATACTACATGAACCACCCTCCAAATGGTAGGAGGGGATGTTACCAGAATGACATGCATTGAATGGCCCATGGCCACCCCTTCTTGGTTGCAGGGGCCAGGTGATTTTATGTTATTTTGGTCATGTATACCATCTGGAAAGAATAGCGATGAATGTGTACTGTTTCTGTAATCAGAAATAAAAAGTGTTATTTAAAACAAAAATCAATGAGAAAAGAAAAGAATTTATTTGGTAAAAAATATTGAATAAATTGGATTACTCTAAGAGAAAACCTAGAACTTTACCTCACCTAAATAATTTTTAAAAGATTATAATGGAGGAAATATTTGTTCGACAGAATTCAAGACCAAATGAGTCTGGGGATCTAGGAATTTTTATCAGCTATTATATGTAATGGTTTTATGGAAGAAAAGTTAAATCATTTCTCACTATTAGATGGTAACTCCTAGGGGAGGTGAAAAGCTGACAGCTAAAGATTATTATACAATTAATAATACCAAGTGGATAACTTGTTTCCATGTTTTAAACAATCTCAAACTTACCTATATATGGTCATAAAATATGTCTTTCATATTAAAGAGTTATGATTAGATAATGCTTGTTGCATTATTGTTTGTAGTAAAGATGACCTTGGCTTTGATTGTAAGGAAGAAATTCTTGTTGGTTTTCTGTGGTGTCCTGCCACTTTGTGGATTATCTCCACACTATTCACAATTACACTAGTGGTACCATTGATGTCGTAGGTTAAATTAGGAAAAGACATGTTCGTAATCTGAATCCATTCCTGTGGGTGTGAACCCATGATAAACAGGACCTTTTGA
Source organism: Cabassous unicinctus (assembly GCA_029593785.1). Taxonomy (NCBI): domain Eukaryota; kingdom Metazoa; phylum Chordata; class Mammalia; order Cingulata; family Chlamyphoridae; genus Cabassous; species Cabassous unicinctus. Next base: position 16,891 of record JAQZBX010043789.1, on the reverse strand, counting down.
AGACGTTATTTTTAGTTAATGTGTGGCCCAGCTGAATAAAGTTGGGCCTTAATCCTATTACGAGAGGTTTTATGAAGACAAAGCCACAGGGAGGAGAAAAACCTGGAAGTCAACAGCACCCAGAATAAAAAGAAGAAGATGCCACCATGTGCTTTGTCATGTGATAGAGGGACTCAAGGTTTTCTGGCAGCCAGCCACAGAAGGCCACAGTCTTGAGGCAGAAAACATCTCCTTGCTGATGTCTCAATTTTGGACTTTTCCTAACCTCAAAATTCTGAGCCAATAAATCCTCATTGTTTAAGCAAAACCATTGTATGATATTTGTTTTTACAGCTGAGAAACTAAGACAGTTGATAAAGTTGCTATCTAGCTTCAGTGTTTTAGAATATTCTGAAAGCTATCAGAAATCATGAAAGAGCTTTCTTTGCAAATGATCACATACCATGGGAGCAAGCTTCTCTTAGCATAGCACAATTTTCTTTATACATTATAGAAGCTGGGGTGTAACATTCCAAACGGTGGGTTGGAAATACATTTGGAAGGGTATCCATGTGTTCAAAGAATCACAAAGTATCACAAAAAAATAAAAAAAGTTAAGGCAGATGAACACTTAAGATCTACTTGACAAAAATCTTTCCACCAAAAAGCTTTACACATACCATGTATCATAATGATTTGTCACTTTAAAACATGTTTAAATCATGCCCAAATATACAACGTGTATTACCACAGTGGAGCACTTCATACTTCATATTTCAAGCCACTGCTCTTCCATTAGAAGATATTCTGTTCATATAAGTAGCTAGACTTAATGGACTATCAGTATCCAGATTAGAGTTGGTTATTGTGTAAATTAGCAGGTTAGGAAACTCTGTTTACTTGCATTGACAGATTATCGATCGATCCATCTACACAGGAAACTCAGGCAAAGTCCTGATTCATTCATGCAGAAAGGTCAGGTTGACTTGCAGGTAAAGGAGTGGCCAAGCCAAGATGGATTAACCACATTTCTCCTAGGTTTTCCCTCTTACAACAACAACAACAAACCTGGGCATAACATGACAAGCAGCACAGGAAGACTTTGAAAGAAGAAGGTATATTTCCTAAGGATCTTGGGACTTGATGAATGACATGGTGATGACTTCTCTGGCTCTCCTTATTGCCTCCCATATATACTGGAAAGGGCACTGCTGAAGCCTCCAACTGGAATTTTCAACAGGTGCAAACAAAAAAGCTCCAAGGAAAGCCTGTTCTTCCCAGGCAAACAACTGGGAGAAGGGATAACAGAAGAGAATTTTATTTTTGACAAAACCTGTCCTACTACAGCCAAATGCTAAGAGAAAAACTGCCCACTCCCTCATGGTTTCAGTGGGGTTGGGTGGGGAGTGCCAAGATACATTGTTATTAGGAAACATCTGCAAAAAAAAGAAAAAGAAAAAAATCCTGAAAGCAGCCAAATTAAAATGACATATTAATTATAAGGAACATCCATTAAATGACTTCAGATTTCTCATCTGAAACCATGGCACCAGAAGAAAAGAGTACTACATAATTCAAGTGCTAAAGGAAAAGAACCATCAACCACAAATTCTATAACCAGCGAAAAAATTCTTCATTGGTTAAGGGAAAATAAAGATATTCTCAGATGAAGGAAATAAGAGAATCTCTTGCAAGAAAACCTGCCCTTAAAGAATGGTTAAAGGAAATTCTCTGAATAGAAAATAACTAAAGGCTTGGGAGTTCAGAAAAGAAAGAGCATCACAATGGACAAAATAGGAGTAAAATAGCCTTCTCATGAAGTTCTTAAATCATATTTGCTATTTAAAGCAAAAATTATAGTACCATATGAAGTGGTGTTTAGTGTATGATAAGAAATACTTCAGACAATTAAAATTTTAGAGGGCCCAAAATGAAAATGAGGTTTCTACACTTCACTAAAACTGGTAAAGCATGGATACCAGCAGACAAAATTATATATATATAAACACATACCTAACACAGCCTCCCAAAGTGATATACCAAAAACACACTATAAATTAATCAAGATGGAAGATGGAATCCTAAAATGAAAATGTTCAGATAATGCACAGGTAGGCAGGCAACACGAAACAGAAGAACAAGAAACAAAGGAAACAAACAAAACAATGTAACAGTTGAGTTAAGCCTATACGTGGCAATAATTATAAAAAGGTGAGGTGAGCTCAGGGGAGAAAGGCAGGGCACATCAGGCGGGATCATGTAATAGTTTACTAAAGGATTGAATTTGAAGCTTGGCCAAAATGAGAATTTTGATATGACAACCTCAACTAATATATTATATTTAGAATGCATTAAGATTCATTTTTAGCAATGTTTACCACAGGACATCAGGGGACAGGGAATATCAAGGCCAGTAGTTTCTTGTGCCTCCCTGATTTCTGCACTGAAGCATGATAGAGAAGTGGGAATGGTATTAGAGTTTCTCCAAAGAAACTCTTAATATGATACCAAGAACCTCTTTTAGAAGTGCTCACAGGTTTTTCAGACACAATGGTTTGTATGAGGAATGCAACTCCATACCCAGGTTTTTGGTCTCTAAACTGAAACAGATGTCTTACCTGGAGACAAGTTCTCATCATGCTTATGAAATTCCTGTAAGTATTCTATAACTGCAAGCCAACTAACAGCCTCAGTATGATATTCTATTAAAAAGTACATAATGATCCTGCTTATAAATTGCTAGGAATGAATGGAAATAGAAAGAATGTCAAATCTATATTTTAAAAAAATTATTAAGGATGTTGTGGGTTGTATTAGTCAGCCCAAGGGGTGCTGATGCACAGTACCAGAAACCTGTTGGCTTTTATAAAGGGTTTTTATTTGGGGTAGAAGCTTACAGTTACCAGGTCATAAAACTTAAGTTGCTTCCCTCACCAAAGTCTGTTGCCATGTGTTGGAGCAAGGTGGCTGCCGATGTTCAGCCTTCCTCTTCCTCTTAAGGTTCCACAATCCAGCTCTCTAGGCTTTGTCTCTCTCCCTGGGCCTCGATTCCCTTCAGGTTCAGCTGGTTTGTTTTCTCCGTAAGGCCAGCTGTGAACTGTCAGGCGAATAGCGTCTCTCTTCTCACAGGGCCTTCTCTCCTTCCTCACAACCAAGCTCATCTGTGTGCTTACTTCTGGGGGCTCCAGCTCAAAAACTCCAACCTCCCTTCTCTGCAGTGGGTTTCTCTGTGAGTCCCCGTCCACCAAGGGGGTGGGGACTCACCATCTTACTGATGTGGCCCAATCAAAGCCTTAATCATTATTTAAGTAAAAGTAAAACCTCTGAATCCAATACACTATAATATGCCCAGAGGAAAAGACCAGTTTAAAAACATAATCCAATAATTCTTTTTGGAATTCATCAATAATATCAAACTACTATGTGGGTTTACAGACCAATCATGCTTAACACATAGGATTCCCATATACCACCCCACCACCAACACCTTGCATTGGTATGGAACCTTTGTTACAATTGATGATAGCACTTTTAAAAATAGTTGTACTAATTTTTTAAACAATAATTACTTTTGTTACAATTGATGAAAAATTATTAAAATACTTTTATCATCCATAGTTTACATTAGGTGTATTTTTCCATATATCATCCTTTTTAACACCTTGTATTTGTGTCATAAATTTGTTATAATTGATGGAAGAACATTTTTATACTTGTATTATTAACTATATTCCATTGTCTACAATAGGGTGCACTGTGTTATACAGTCCTATGTTTTATCATTTAATTTTTATTCTAGTAACATATACAACCAAGTTTCGCCTGGTAACCACATTAACCCATATAATTCAGTACTGTTAATTACACTCACAATAATGTGCTACTATCACCACCATCCCTTTTCAAACCATTAAAATCAAATTAAATAGGAATTCTATACAAATTAAGCATCAACTCTCTATTTTCTAACCCCAATCTAAATTTTGTGTCTGTTTTCTACTTCCGAGTCTTTAAATGTTATTGCTATTGCTCCATCTAGTGGCACATTATTTCATTGCCTCTGAATTTTGGAAGTTAATGTCCTTAGTGCAAGGTCTATTTTCTTTTAACTGTAATCTTGAGGAAGTGATCTAAAATTTTTGAGCCTCAGTTTCCTCATATGTAAAATGGGGATAATAAAACCCACCTAAGAAATCTGTGGTATAATGAAGTAATATCATATAAAAAATAATTTATGCTGAGCATTCTGCAAAATTATAAATACCTTAAGGTAGCTATTTGAGATGGTGATTTCCATGATCCTCAAACTCAGGCCAGAAACCTAAATGCAATTGGATTTTGTAGAAATGGAAAAAAATGTCAAGTTCCTTCATATAGATCAGCTTTTATTTAAAGTGCATACATTTTTGAGAAATCCCCTACTAAATATCCTCAGTTTTTCATAATTTGATTTACTTTATCTGCTTAAAGAAGCTCCTGATACTTGCAACATTTACCAACAAATACAGTTTTTCACACACCAGTGGCATTTGAATAATGACATCAATTTCTATATGATAACAAGATTACCTATGAGACCAAGAAATGTAGAGTTTTTCACACACCAGTGGCAATTGACTCACAACATCAATTTCTATATAATAACAAGATTATCTATGAGACCAGCCGCTATCCTTCTTAGGACAAACGTTTCCTTTACAAAATAGATTCCTAAACGCTGTGCGTATGTATATCTTGCCATCTCATGGTCGTGTTTTGGGATTACTTTTCTGGAAGATTTTGTGGTTAAGTGATAAGCTACTTTTGAATTTTGAACTTTAAGTTCAGAAAAGGCTGAGCAAAAGTCTTTATTCTATTTTCACAGGAGGCCATTGACTTTACCCAAGTGACATGTCTGTGCTGCTACATCAGCTTAATTTATTTTATAATACTACACTATTGAGATTCTTTGAAATGTGAAGGAAGGGAAAGTTTATGTACAGTATAATGTAATAAATGTTGTAGAACTAACTGTCATGAAATCGTTTTTAAAGTGACATGTTTTTGTATACCAATGATTTTGAAAGTAGATGAGGATTGTGGTTAATAATATAAATACAGGAATGTTATTCTACTACAGGGTGTTAAGAATGTGGTGATAGATGGGAAAAATATAACATTGTAACTTTTTAGCAAAAGCAAAGTTGGTACTTTATTAAAGGTAAAAAAATATGAGGTTTGGTTTTGTTAGATATGAATATGATTAGGCATTTTTTTCTCATCTCCATTTTTTTTCATTAATGAGATCTTGACTACATCATTTAACTAATCTGTGTTCATCTGTGTATCTTTCTGAAAACTAGAGGAACAACTGAGTTAGCAGTAGGATTTAGATGAGATAAATGTGCCTGAAATAGAACTTTTTAGGAGTAATTTTTCCGTAACTTGTTGAGCTGCATTTTTCTATTCTTTTATTTCTGTGAATTTGAAATAAAGTTGTTAATTTAAAAAATTAGATAGCTATAGGTTGATCTATCTGTAGTGAATATACTACATCCCCAGTATTATGCAATGGTATGGAGTCTAACATAAGACACTGCCTGGCATCATTGGTGCCTTAGCAGTGAGGGGAATGGCAATACCCTTCTTCCTTAGGAAAAGCAAGGTTATGACTGTGCTGGCCCAACTGCTTAGGCTTTGAGCACATCCTGAAAATTCACAGCAACCCCTAATGTAGGACAGTTGTCTCTCTGGACACCTTAGAGCATTAATTATTTGTCCCTCCATTGTAGCCGTTTGGCAGTTTGATGTAATTATGAATTCCAAAAATATATATTGGATTATGCTTGTAAACTGGTCTGCTAATCTGGGCATGATTAAGTTATGATTAGGGCATTAACTGGGCCACGTCAGTAGGGCATCAAGTCCCACCCCTTGGTGTGGTGGGAATCAAATATAAAAGGACAGAGGGAGAAGTTTTGAAGTTGGAGTTTTGATGCTGGAGCCCGGGGAGGTGAGCAGACGGAGGAGCTTGGTCGTGAGGAAAGAAAGAAGACCCTGGGATAGAGACGAGCAGTTCACCTGACAGTTCACAGCTGGCCTTGTGGAGAGAGGCAAAGCCTAGAGAGCCTCATAGTCTACAGCTGACCTTGTGGAGGAAACAGAGGAGCTGAGCCCGGAGAGAAATGCAGCCCGGGAAGAGAGGAACCCAAGAAGCCTGAACCCTGGCAAACGTCGGCAGCTGTCTTGCTCCAACACGTGACAATGGACTTTGATGAGGGAAGAAACTTACACTTTAGACCTGGTAACTACCCCAAATAAATACCCTTTATAAAAACCAATCATTTTCTGGTATCTTGCATTAGCACCCCTTTGGCTGACTAATGCATCCACATTAATCTGTATAAAACCTCATTTTCATTGTAGTGCTCCTGAATTGAGAATCAAGGGTATGTTATCTTTGCTGATGGCATCAAATCCAAGTCATTCATTTTGCGCTCTTTCAAGGTTACCTATAACCTAAATCCAACTTTATGCCCACCCCCTCTCACTAAGGAACCTGTATCCTAATCAGGTATTTCTCTCTAATACTGCCTTTTAGAAATTTTGCTCCACAGGTCTCTCTGACCTTCAATAATATATGTATGTGTATATGTATGTGTATATGTATATGTATATGTATATGTATATGTGTATGTGTATGTGTATGTGTATGTGTATGTATATGTATATGTATATGTATATGTATATGTATATGTGTGTGTGTGTGTATGTATATATATATAAAAGCACAATTGGGTTCCTAAATCCAATTCACACTCTCCCTGGCAATGAATCTGGCACATACCATGAGATTCTTCAGACTATGCAAGTGTGCTGCTGCCTCCAGAGACAGTCCACTCTTGATAGACTGTGGTCATGGGGGGGTGAGAGAATTTTTTCAAAAAATTGCTGTATAGTTTGTCTCATACTCTCTTGTGGATATTTTGCATATTAAGTATATTTGGGGCACACAAACAGTTCTCATCTTTGAAACAAACATGTATTCTCTTGTCTCTTTCTTATAAGGGATGTCACAAATGATGGAAACTGAAGGAAATTATTTTCTTTTATATGAACTTTCAGAAAGAAAGAATGGATTTACCAGAAAAACCCAAACACTAAAACCAAAAACAAAACAGAAGCAAAAAGACAAATTAGTGGACACTATGTATATCTGTATTGATTTCCCATGTTCTTTAATGTACTGAATAAAAAATGTTTATGTGCTCAATTAAAAATGTAAGGATTTGAGCTTCATAATCACTAAAATAAAATCTTCTGCCTAGTAGTATAGTAAAAACACTTAAAAATACTGAGAACACATCATTTATTATTTTTCTTCCACTTCCATTTGTTTTCTCTTTTAAAACTGAGTTTGTGTATAGAAACATTTATATGACAATTTTTCAAATTTTGTAATTAAAATTGAAACCAAAGGATTAGATATTTCAAATTACTTGTGACAGCATAAATTATCACCAGTTATGATAGAAATGTAGAAGTCTGAGAATGCACAGTAAAAAGAGGGATTGGGGGGCAGGGGGAGAGAGAAAAAAGGAGAGAGGGAGGGAGGGAGAGGAGGGGAGGACAGAAAAGAAAGAAGGCAGGGAATTGGGAAGGAACAAAGAATGGGGAATGGAAAGGAAGAGAGAGGAAGACTAGATCCTGTGATGTGTATATACACATTATGTAATAGTGATCCTCATCAGGATGTGCATATCTTTCTCATTCTTTAAAATATGTGTTACAATGCATAGTATTCCATATTATGGTTCCTTCATAATTTACTTAGCCAGTTCTCTATTTAGGGAAATTTTGATTACTTTTAATTTTCCTCATTTGCAAATAGTACTGAAGTGAAAATCTTTCTATAGGAAATATTTTTGCACATGGGTATTGCAATATAGTATATGCCTTAAAAAGAAATTGCTGGGTAAAGAGTATGTTTATTTTTAATGTGAGTAGATACTAATTAATTGGGTTTCAGATTTTTATACTGGTTTATGTTTCCATGAATTATGTACGAGAGTGATTGCTTCTCCGCACCTTCTGCTCGTTGAATTTAAGGATGGTGTGCTTATCCACATGAGAGAGTGCCCCTCCTCCCTCACTTTAAGAGGTGCTTTTCATGCACTGTCAATTTACCCAGAGATTTTTTTGGGAGAAATGCTTTTTTATTAAATAAATATAATATGTTATAAAGTTAACCATCACAAAACTTAAAATTGGAGGATTTAGAGAAAGTTATTGCTTCATTACTTTCTTATTTGGACCTTTCTTAGACTATGTGTCTACTCTACTGACTAGTGGGAAGATATGCACAGATTTTTGTACCCAGGGACATGCACCATCATGTATATGATGTAGAATGGGTGAGACGCATGGTTTTCTTTTGTAACATGCCTTCCTATCTCTTTCATTCCAAATATCAAATTGAAATGAGTAAAGAAATATAAAGGTGTGTGGAATTGGGGTATTTGGGTGAAACCTCAGAAGGTTAAAATTCTGGCAATTATTTCTTGCTCTTACTTTACCTACATCAGATCACTCAATACACCCTAAGTCTTCCATGCATTTTAAGTTAGTAGGCTTTATTTCTGTTGTTCTATTATCCCGAAATGACAAAACAGAAGCAAATCTATGCCCATATGACACTAATAATATATTAATGGTTTGTCTTCTGGAACTTATTTATTTCTAATATTGTGCTATGTTACTTATATAGCTTCCATAATTACTTTGAAATGAGGACGACCACCTCTTCTCTATATATATTAGACCTTGTATGTTGTCAGTGCTGAACATATATTTGGTTAAATTAATGCAACACAATTGTTTCTTTATTCCTGTTTCACATACATGTATAGAAATGACAATGGTGTGTGATACATTTTAAACACCTCCAATTATGTAATGTTTCATTGCAAATAATGAGACTGGACTCTGCTTGGTGGATGGATTGAACATTTAATTTGAAATAGAAATAAAATGAAAAAGTGAAGGATTATTAGTAGATGTTAGTTATGCAGTGAAGACAAACATGAAGGCATTGGGGTCATGGGGAAAGCAGGAGCATGAATTTAACACTCTAAGATTCCACTCTAGCACAGGTTTTATGGCAAGGACTCAGTTGTGTCATCTGTTGAATTATGTCAACCTAAGAACTGCAAATCATATGATTTAAATATGAGGACAGCAGTAAGAAAGATTAAAACAATGTTAGTTCAAGCTGTTTCAGTACAGGAGAGAGAAGCATTGTAGATAAACTGATGTCCTTATTGATTAGTAAAATTTAGGATCTTAGGTAAAATTAAAACCAAATGAAATTCAGTAACAGCTACTGGAGCAAAATAATCTAAAGGATATGGTTCAGTCGACATCTCCTTATCTATATAGCACAATATAGGAATTAATGGGTTATTTTATCTCAGTCTTACACAGACAACTAGCTTTGCAGAGTTGTTCAACCGACTTGTGGCTACATCCAATGGCTTTTATTCGTTCCTTACAGTTAATGACTTCATCAGCATGGGGGCAAGGGTTAGCTGAAATGAAATAATACTCATGTTTATAAAACATTGTCTCACAACATCACAGTAATTGAAGAAAGAAACCATGTTCTTAAAGATACATACACAAATTTTACAAGGGATAGCTAATTAAATGCAATTAGCATTGGTTTATTAAATCTGAGTGGAAAACAGGTGATGAATGAAATGAGGGCAGATAAAATTCTAGTTGATAGAGAACAGGTTTCTTTTGTCAGGATTGCTTTTGATGGGGAAGATGATACATCAAAGCAGAATGGAGATGTATCACCTTTATCAATTACACTGTCATTTTGAAAGCATCAATGCTATAAGCAATGTAAAATAAAGCAATGGAACTTTTATTCACTCATAGTAAGTAATCCACTTACATAATGCTTTATTGTTAAATGGTTAAAGCTTTGTTTTGGATTATAAAAGTAATATATGCTGAATGTAAAACAGAAGAAAAATTGCATCTATGATAGGTAAAAATCTCATATAATCTCTCCACCAGAGATGTCTCAATTAACAATGCAGGACATTTCCACCTGGCTCTATCCCATTCATGTTTTTACCTGGCTTACCCATACATCCCATGTACATATACATGCAGAAGCGCATACAAAATTCTCCAGTGATTTTTTAGATACCTACCATCTTTAAAATATAGAGAGTATAAAAAAAACTTATAAAAGCATTCTTTAACCTGAGTTTCTCTAAATGTCAAAATTAATAAATGATATCTTTTGACAGCTTTTTAAAATATGAAGCCAAATGTAATTTTTTTACTTGAATTTAGAATATGCCTTATTAAGGTTGATAATTTTAACATTACATCTCTTCTCTTTCAATTATAAATTGTAGTCATGGCATTAAGTTTATAACAATTTTATATATTTTACACTTACCTTTATGTTTTACTTTTTATAACATCTTTCTCTGTTATAATGGTTAACTTCCTGGGTCAGCTTGGGTAGATAACAGTGTCCACTTGTTTAGTAAGGCAAGTATTGGCCTTTTGGTTACTGTGAGGGTATTTTGTATATGGGTTTACATAAAATTTGTTTGTTTTGTTTTTTTCCAAAACATACAAAACATGCAAATAGAGTGACCTGGTCAGGTGAAGGAAAATAAGCCTTCTGGCTTTCAAAGTAGGAGAACCCAGGGTATGTTTTTCCTAGATTTGTTATTGAAACTTATTCAGACTTATTGAAACTTTTCTTAATAAAGTTATCCCTTGGAATTAAGGAATTATGTTTGCATGGATTCCTAGTAAAAGGAACTCTAACAGAGTGGACATATAGTTGGTTAATACCTCCCTTTAGCTTAGGTTTACTTAAGAAATTAAAGTGCAGACTTTAAGGGGGCAGTGTGCATGTCAGCAAACATCTTCTGATATTTCAGAGAAAACATTGAAGAAGATGGATCACTCAGTAAGAAATTGCATGTCATGGTAAATATTCAGGTAAGCAGGGGAGTGGTGGAGCAGTAACCTGAGGATACTGGTAAGCTGAATGCAAAATACCTAATTTAGGAACTGCTTAATAAGGGAGCTCAGGAAATTTTTAGAGAACGGAGAAAAATCTATATTTATGGTAACATTTTATACCTAAAATTAAACCTTTGGGTAGGAACCTAAGTTTAAAACCTAGTCATTCTAATTTCCATTGCAATGGATTAAATCAGTGGCCTTCCTTGGTCACTCTGGGTGTGGAAGGACAGGTAAGGAAAAAAATATTGCCCTTTCCTGTGGGAAGGTTGGGGTGAACGTTTTAGAAAGGTATAATATTTTTAAATGCTTGATTTAAAGGACACATTTTAGTTCCCATATCAACAATCAACTTTAAGCAAACTGAATTTGTACAACTTACTACAGAGTCTGTCTTCACAGGCATCTGGACAGTCTCCACATGAGAGTCCCATTTTATAAGGTGTAATTATTGTGTCAGGCTCATTTCCCCTTAATGAAGAAAAAAGTATAGTTGGTTGAATAAATATCCATGTTTGGAAAATGCATACACATTTTTCCTATTGTGTACAACCAATTTTAAAACAAATTGTGCAAATCCACTTGTGTGAAACCAGTAATAACCTTCAAGATGGGTGTAAGATTTCTAGACTTACAATAAAGATATTATTGTAAGAGAATTAAAATGATAATTTCTCCTTTTAGCATGTGCAACAAGTAACTGGAAATCACAGAATTTTTTCAGGCAATTAGTTTGCCCCTCTGCCATGGGACATTTGGGCAGTCCATTTTGAACTGGAAGGAGGGCACTAGAGCCATTTACAACAGGACAGTATTCTTCATTTGTACCCAGAAGGACTTGGTAAACCATTACTGAAGAAGGCATGGTTCTTAACAATATTAAGAGCTCCAGGAACACATGTAGAGAATATCTGATTTTTACTTAATATCACTTTTAAAAGAAAGAATATGTTCTGGTTAAAAAAATTCTTTCTAATATTTGTCTTTTTGATATCTGAACTTTTATAAGTTTACTTACTTAGCATCACAGAGGTAGAGTCGGGAAGATAGGTTACCAAGAGATAGAAAAGGAGTAGAGAGTGGTAAGCTGGTGCTCAATCTGAGCAGAACCTATGATATGGTGGAAGGGGCTGGTTTGGCAGTGGATGGAGGTGATGGTGGTGCAGGGATGTGAGGGTGAGCAGGATTTGGGGAGGAGGTTGGACTATCCATGGAACTGGGGGGAGGGCTGGAGGAAGGAACAGGTGAATTCTGGGTTGGTGGAGGTCTGCAGTTGAAATTACAATTGTAGGAATGTTCTTTTGGAAAATATGTCAGGGGAGGGTCACTGGTGCAGGGTGTTGGTGGTGGTGGGTTCGTGGAAAAGGGTTCACCTGGGGCAGGCTTCTATGGAATATGAATGTGTTCATCTTGTCATATAATGCTTTTTTTCCCCTTTAATACCAACTGAAAAATCAATACAAGAGACTGAGCTTTTGATAAATAGTTCTGAATTTTTGCATTCTAGTAATGTGATATAGATTTATTTAGTAAAAATATGATATGAAGAAAAATATGAATAAATATATTTATATCTTCCAGTTATTGAATTAATGACATTTTGACCCTGAAAATCTGCCTAACTGAAATAAAACATTTATTTGAGCTATTTTTTAATAAAGTTTGAAGGCTACATCATGTTTCTAATGTTTCTTTAGAGGTACACATTTCTAAAATCTGTGAGAAACCAAACAGTATAATACGTACTCATGACAATAGTGACAAATGTAGAAATAGTATTTTATCCTTTTTCTGGAGCATAAGGAAATACTACAGCCAATGAGATAAGAAGTGGCCCAAACGATCTGTAAAGATAGATGATTTTATTACAGTTTTGATATTTCACTAAATGAATACAGCATCAGTATTGCTATCTGCAATAAAAAGTAAACACAAGTTTACTTTTAGGTTTGCTTTGAACAAGGCTTATAGGAAGTCACAGAAAAAGAGAGCTTTCCATGTGTCTAGATACACACATACACACACACACACATACCACACAACTGGAACTAGGAGAAACCAGACTGAGAAAATCAGTTTGACAGAGGAAAGTGACTTGATGATTAACAATTTCTCTATTGCTTATTTTTAATTGGGAATATGTTGGGGATCTGAATATGATTCTCATTTAAAAATTCCAGTATTCTTTTTCTCTGGGATATGAGAGCTGGATGGGGTAGGGGAGTGTAGGTAAAAGAAGAGGTAATAATTATTTTGTAATGAATAGGCTGATGTTCAAAAGGGGCTTGAATTTTGCCTTGGACTGTACATGGCTGTGCGTGGGACTCATTTCTGAGATCATACATCCAGCATATTCAGGGAGGATCAGAACCCTGTGTCAACCATCCTTGATTCAGCCTTATAAGAACTAGAAAATGTATTCATAAATTCTTACTAAGAGGAAACAAGTGACTTTCTTTGACCTTAGTTCATTTTCTCCTTTTAGTCAAAGCTGTTTGGAAAATCAGATAACATGAAGAAGGCTGCTTGGAGGTTATATAGCAATCAAAGCATGGAAAGAACTTTTCTTATTGCTTTATGAACAGGCATCATGTGGAGTACTGAGCTTGACTTTCAAGGCAAAGTGACCGAGGTCTAAATTCCATCTCTACTAATTCCTGGCTGGGTGTTACTTAGAAGTTTGCTTTATGTCTCTACTTAATAATACTATCTTCTCTGTGATAAGTGGATGGTGGGAGTTAATACAAGGTATAAGTGGCTCTCTACCCCTACATGAGCCTTGATAGTTTTCATGTTACTCAGCTACTGCTGGAGACTTTGCCAAAGTTTCTGTTCCAATTCTTCATCAGAGTGCTTTACTGTGCCCAATGCATGTTGCCCATAGGAGACGCTGATGAGCTCAGAATCTAGTGAACAAATAATTAGAAACATTTTGATGATAAACATACAAGAACACACACACACACATACATATATAGTCCTGGAACCTGGGCTGGCATGGCATGACTCAAAGATTGGGCTTAGCTGGGACTGTTGACCAGAGCATTTCCATGTAGCCCCTCCTTGTGGCTTGGAATCCCTCACACTGTGGTAACATCAGGATAATCAGAATCCTTACATAGCAGCTCAAGGCTCCAAAAATGAGTTATCCAGTAAATAAGGCAGAAACTGCATGGCCTTTTGTAAACTAGCCTCAAAAAATCACACAGCATCGCTTATGCTATTTACTATTGGTTGAAGCAGTCACAAGCTTGCCCAGATCAAGGGGAGGGGCCATGGACCTCACCTCTCAAAGAATATATAGAACTCCTATTTTGCCTGTTCTTTCTATGTATTAATTGGTGGTAAGATTGTTGCATTGAATTACTTTGTTCATTCATTCCTTCAACTCATATCCAAGAAAAAATGAAGATTATAGTTTTTCATTGAGTCTTTAGACCCAAAATTAATTTTATGAAAAAGTCTTTTGTTTTATGAAATAGTTCTATCCGCATAGTAACATATTTACACAGGTCACAGGTGATTGGAAATGTTGATATTTTCTATTGTTTAAACATATGAAGGCAAATTTCTTTGATTTTGTTTTCTTCATTTATATTAGAAAAAGAGGCAAGGAAATAAATCATTTTTATGAAAAGTGTTTTATTTTCTACATGGGGTTGAATGGGTTTGAAGGAGGTGAATCAAGGTTATTTGATGATGGGCTTCAGCTATTATCTCATAGTGGTGGGGCCAATGCTGTTAGTCAGAAATAATGGGTCTAGATCATTTTTATTTTAAAGGATTAGGAGGTAGGAATTGAAATCACAAATGTATCAGGATTTTAGTTTACCAGATGATCATTTTATTTTTTCCGCTGATATTTTGATAAGGTAGATTATTTGAATAGATAGCCCAATGTTACGTAGCTTAAATGTTCTATGAGTCTATGGCTTTTAAATGTTCTATCCTTGTCAGCTTTTATAATCAACATTAATCTAGCATCCAAGGGCTTGCCTTTAAGTGGGGGAAAACAGCCATGTAAGCAAATAATGGTGAGGACTTCTGGGAAGGCAGATTGAGGATCTCTGTAAATCTAATCCCCCATAAAAGCAAAACACTGGAAAATTTGTCAACATCAACTTTTATTTTTTAGAACTATGGAAAATAACCAAAGGCTTGCAACAATCTGAGATGCATTTATTCAGGAAAAACTGCTGAACCACAATAAGAACAGCACTGTTTTTGCCATTGTAAGCAACCTGATCTCATCCATCTCCCCCAGCTCCTCAGTAGCCTTGAAATCCAGCAGCCTCACAACCATATTGACTATGAAAACAAGCAGCATTACAGGCACCGGAAGGGTGGACCAGGTTTGGAGCATCTCAGAAAGTTTCATTCCCTGTGCATTTTCACTATTTTCTCTGTCTCAGCTTTCCCTGGAAAAGCCCCAGATACAGAATTTTGTTGCTATGTGACCTGATTAACTGCTTGCTCTGTGGTAAAAGTATTTGTTGAAAATAGTCAGCAGCAATTGTTTAATATTGCAAATGCCAGAGGCTTCTATACCATGTGGAGCAGACAAGAGCCTGATAAACACTTAAAAGGGAGATCTGGAACAAAATGTCTATGGCTGGGGGGTGGGGGTGGGGCGGTTGCAAAGCTCTGAAAGATTCTATTTCCGGAACTTAGAAGGCTGCACACATGCAGAGGACTGCACATGCTTCAGAAAGACCTGAAAAGGGTGAGTTTCTCACCCCTGTGGCTGGAAAAGGCAGGTGGCTAAGCCCCACCCTCACGGCAAAAGCCACCATGAACCCCCTGACTCCCACTAGCCACCAAGTAGGAGGGAGCTTTCTAGGTAGGAAACGGTTCTGGTGAAGGGTGGAGAGGGGTTTCCTTTGTGTGGGTTTGCTTACCTGGGCCCCCTTTGAATTTCAGGGAGCATACCAGCTGACACTGAGGTGGCCCCAGGAAGAGGGAAGAGGGTAATCAGCTCAAGCAAGCACCCAGCCAACCTGGGAGAGAAGAACTTGGATGCGGAGAGGGCTGAGACAGGCAATTGACAAGTCTGGCCTTGAAAACTATCAAAATTCCAAACCCCTAAGGGAGGCAGGTGGTAGAGAACATCAATAAGCTTTCAAAGTCCTATTTAGGGTCCCATGGGAGGAGAAGGGGTCTGGAAGACGGTGGAGAGTGGTTTCTTTGTGGTGAGTTTGGTCACCACTGTCCCCTTTGAATCTCTGAGGGGACCTCGACCTGACCAGAAGAGTGGAGGGGGGATCTGCTCACACAGGCTGTCACACCCAGCTGCCCTGCGAAAGAAAACAATTAGAATAGAAATGGGTCCAGGACAGACGGGCCCCTAATGAGCAGGACTCTGGCCAACTGCAAAGATTCTAACCTGCCCGAGGGAAAGTGTGTGGATAGCTTTCTGAATGTCTAACTGACTGAAGGAGAAAGTTTAGCTCAGTGGAAGAGTTTCTTCCTTGAATATACCTGGGCCCTGGTTTGATTCCTGGCTCTTTTTAGAGAAGTGATCCACTGAGTTATCAGACATCCAGCTGATACTTTAGGACAGGGAACATATAGACATTCTTTTTGTATTAGCTTTTCTTGGATCATTTATTTTTCTTAGAAAAGGTTCTTTTTTTAAATTTTACTTAGTTTACTTGCTAAAACCTGGTTCACACCCTGCAGAAGGCAGGCTGCAGGGTGATTGGTAAACACCAGCAGCCT
Source organism: Cabassous unicinctus (assembly GCA_029593785.1). NCBI lineage: Eukaryota > Metazoa > Chordata > Mammalia > Cingulata > Chlamyphoridae > Cabassous > Cabassous unicinctus. The sequence goes on along the minus strand of JAQZBX010043789.1, from coordinate 154 downwards.
GGTAATCTCCTTAGGGGCCTAAGAGGGAAGGGTGTTTTTCCATGGTTTTTCTTTGTTTGCTTGTTTGTTTGTTTATTTTTCTTTTTTTATCCTCTTTCTCCATCCCCCCCCCTTTTTAATCAGGTGCTGCTGTCTTGTTTCTTCTTTATTGTGT